>JAOYSI010006474.1:0-12809 GCA_025775065.1 Hiodon alosoides | reverse complement strand
GCTGGGGAGTGTACAGTAAAGGGAGAGAGGACATGCAGGGGAGCGTACAGTAAAGGGAGAGAGGACATGCAGGGGAGTGTACAGTAAAGTGAGAGAGGACATGCAGGGGAGCGTACAGTAAAGGGAGAGAGGACATGCTGGGGAGCGTACAGTAAAGGGAGAGAGGACATGCTGGGGAGTGTACAGTAAAGTGAGAGAGGACATGCAGGGGAGTGTACAGTAAAGTGAGAGAGGACACGCCGGGACACCGGACCCAGACAGTTGACAGTAAAATGTGACCCTCTCAGTAGAGTTAAAAATAGATACAAGCGTATGCTGGTTAGTTTTTTCCCCTACAGCGCCACATAGGACAGAAACACTGAAGTGGCTTTCCATCAAAGGGAAAATCTGGACCAAACAGTCGTGCATCGACTCTTAGATTTACTTATCTATTTCGTATTCTGCTCCAGCCCTAAATCATCATTTTCTCAGCACTAGGGTCCGTCCCAGAAGAAAAAGCTGGGTCCGAATCACTGAATTTCAATTGTGACAGCTGATGAGTGCAGAATGACAATTCAGGTGTGAAATTTACCCCTATAAGCACATATGGAAGCAGAGACTGATAAACGCAATAATTAGTCTCACGTTCCAATTGTAAAATTATCATTCAGTTTTTCTCCCTTTTTTTCTTTAAGTCTCATCCTACCTAAGGGCCTCAAGACCAAATCTTGGCAGTCATGGCTGGTATTTGCAATCGCTCATTTTGCTTGCCTTTATTATTTCATTCATGTCATGCCCAAGAAAGTTCCCAGAGAAACAATCCTGTGACGATTTGGTAACCTGTTCTTTGCTGCTTGGCCCAGAGCTCCAGTAGGATTTCTTTTTTTTACATGTGGTCACTTTCACGGAACTCCAAACACGGATTATTAGAGCACTGTCGCGCGAGGCTTGGCCCTTTAGAATGGAGATTTTCTCATTCAGTCAAAGCAGTGAACAAAAGGACTAGACGGCTCAGAGCCTGGACCAAGAAGTGAGACAACGTATCCTTATCCTAAAATAGGTCAGCGCTCCGTGAAAAATACGTCAAAACTGCTGTTGCATTTCACACAGCCTCTCTGCTACGATAACAATCTAAATTGGTTTTTCTCATAGCAAATGTTGCCGAACAAACGATTGAGTTTACCCGAAAGCAGAAATATGTTTTAATCCCTCACCAGATATCAGCCCAGAACTGTGGCTGTTCCCCCGAAAATCAGTAATATATTTACGGATTTTTTGATTACTAACTAAAAGCGCAATAAGAAAAAAAAATCAGAAACACCTTTGACTTGCTTTCAGAGATGACTTAAAAGACATGTGAATTCTCTTCCATTAGCTTACCTCCCATTTCCCGGCCCTGTCGATATGCTCAGACATTGATACGCTGTTGAAACAAACTGGGCCTGTGTTCATCACATCGCCCCACTCAGAGACTACTTAGATCACAATGCTGATGTGAAAAGGTGAAGAAGACTTACCTGAACATAATTAAACTGTTCCTGTAATGTATTCGTGGTTGAGTCAACACATTCTCATGACTGTTGAACGTTGCTGCTGTCTCAACGACATTTCACGTCTGCCACACCTTTAAGGTTAAAGTTCACCTGTGTTGTTTGGACCGGACCCCGTGTAGCACACACCGTGTCTTACAGCATGGCAACGTGGCGGCCGGATACCCAGGCAGAGAATCCAATCACAGGCCTGACCTGCCAATGGAGCGGCCTCTGACTCTCGCTGGTTTATTAGAGGTACTCTCCATCCAGTGAGCCATTGGGTAATTAAGTGAATCGTCTACTCGGAGACAGGGCTGTTTGTTTCTCCAGGCAGTTGTTAGCTCTCAGTGAGCCTGACAAAATCAGGTTGGAACTCAGCGCGTGTCGGCGCAGAGGCTGACAGGTGGGTCGCGATTGGAAAGTTTTAGCCGGCCGGCCCCGCGCGGCAAACACACTCGTCAGGGCCCCAGCCCGTCCCGGGAGAGAGAGCATGTTTGACGTTATTAATTGGCTTTTCTTTACATGGAGTCAAATAGATGAAAAGGTTTATCAAGCTGGAATAATTAATTTTGCCCAAATTCGCTGACAGTTCAGTTCCTCTGAAAAAAAAAGAGACTGCATTCGTTTTGCTTTTCTCCCTCGCTCGCTCTCTCACAAGCTTTTCGAATGGAGGAACGAGAATGGTGTCAGAATTTATGGGGTTTTTTTTTAGAACATAATTAAAAAGAATTTAATTAACTTAACCTGTGAAAGGAAAAAAAAGGGTACACTTTATCTTGCTTTCTTACAATAGGCAAAGATTAGTGGCTCTCATTGTGTGGCTAATGCGACATACATTTTATTCCAATTAATTGGGAATTAAAGGGGAAATTACGTATTTAAATAACATCACAGACTGTTATGCTTATCTTCTTTCATCGCCCCTGATATCAATTGCTCTTTTGGTCCCATGATTACTTTAATTAAGGGTTTTGTGAAAAGGGCTTACTTGTTGAAGCGCTGTTGAAGTTTGAGAGCACCTGAAGTGGAAGAATGTTCACAGGTCTGGCCATTGGAGGATGCTTCACACTTTGGAAGAAAAGCGAAATGGATCGATGGGGCAGTCAAAGACTGCAGTCATGTTAGATGTTCCGAAATCTGTCACTAAGGTGACAGTCGAAAGTGAAACTTTCTTTAGCATCGCGCAAAGTGAAGAGGCCCCGTCTTCTCAGACGCTTGCAGAAATTAACATGAAATCTATTTGGCAAACTTCAAGTGATATCGATCCAGGTGTACTTGGATCCAATCGATGTTCATCTGGTCCTCTCTTTCACAACGAGGCAAACAACATAATCATCCCTGTCTCGGAGTGCTAATGAAGATCATCGCTGACACTTTTCCCTACCATTTTGCATTAAGTCGTTGTGAGTCCTCTCAGAACGGAGAACAGGGAAACCCAGCTGGGGGAGAAACGTGACTGAAACTCAGGGACATAATGAGCTTGATGCTTTCCTTGTGTCGACATTTACTATTTCATTAGTATACATTCAAAATTCATTGAAAATTAGACTGCCGTTTGTAACTCTGACTTTAAGGTTCCAGGACTTCTTTGTGGTTGCATGCAAAGCCTAACTCTCTACTTTAATTATATCTCCAAAATAGTATCCTGATGGTGTTTGATAATTGAATGGCAATCAATCTATTACATTGCAGGGCAAGATGTTAGTTCATTAGTTCCCCACCATGCATCAAAGGTATTTTTGCCTAAGCAGCAATTTGAAAGGGGTTCCTGCCACTCGGCAACGTGACTCTGTCGAACCTTCCATATGTCATTTGTTTATTTCCCACAGGAAATGCAGTGAGTGTGTCGGTGCTGAGGAGAGTGATTGACGTGCTGGGGCATGGCACGGGGGATTCCCGACGGGTGGCAGAGAGCAGAGGGAGAGAATGGAGCTCCACCCGCCCCCCCCCATGACCCGCAAACATGGACCAGCCATGACCTACCTTTTTAAGCAGATGGAGGCTCAGAGGTGGTGACGGGGAGGGGGCAGGAATTTTTGACAGTGTGCTAATCAAGATTGCTTTGGAATCTCCAACTCGGTGAATGTAATGAATTATATACAGCTATAACTGGAGTTGTTTGGGGCTTTAGTTCCTTTACCTCAATAAAGAGGTTAATGTGAGGTTACTCAGGCTACTGAGTCTAATTGTACACAAAGAAAGAGTACTAGAGCCCATCGTGAAACAGATCTGAGTCTGGGTCACTGCAGGATCCACATCAGAACCATAACAGCACTATTAATTTAAATGTTTATTTTGAATATATTGCAGCACACAATGTAGCCTCAGTAATAATGTGATTGAGTTATGATGCTACCTGAATGTCACATTTTATTTGAATGTTTTTCTATCTTTGTTCAGGCTACTATATCATTGTTGGGGATTCTCATTGGCTATATATATGCAAATCTGAGCGCATAAATGACACTGCCACGTTAATTAGGACTGATCATTTTCTTTGTGAATGCACAAAAGGGGAAGTAATGAATTTCTCTGGTAGATTTCCCACAGAACACATGGCACCGGTTTCTCCCTATCAATGGGCAACGCAGACCGCATCATAGGACAGGTCACCTCACGCCATATGTTTAAAAAAAAAAAAAGATCCTTGTTTTAAGAAAGAAATCAGCCGTGACACATTTTGGTTTTGTATGTAAAGTTTGGTTTAAATGTTTAATTTGTCAAGGTGTCTGTGCGGTGCATTGCGCTCGCATGGTGTGTCGTATTTCGCTTTAGGCGTGATTGAATGATTACACGTGAGCAGTGTGTTTCAGAAAGCCAGGAGCAAGTGAGCCCAGACACACTGCCCAGACACAGTGAGTACAGTGTGAGATTAAGTGATGAAAACAGTGTCACTCCCTCTTCCCATTAATCAGATCTTTATGAAAAGAAAAAACTTGACATACGTACTCTTGAGCAAAGTAACCATCATTATTAACAATAGTTATAATAACAACCCTAATCATTCTAACACAGTGGATTTTGAAAATGTTACAGCGACGTTCATCTTATCCACTTCCATGAAGCCACATCTCTCACTACAGTGACAGTAATGAGCTTGAGACCTGACCATCCGAGGACTAATAAATGCCCAGGACTGAACGGAGCTCGTCTCCAGCTCTTTCTCTCTGCGTTTAGTACTGTAGGATGCGCAGCCGGAGCCCACGGCACCCTGGGGGATTTGTGGACACCACTCGGGTCGCTCGGTTGGGCCCCTGGTGGGACATCATCTCTTTTCATCAACGCAGGCCATGGGGGACTTCCCCTGTTTTCATCAGGCTGCTCATTTGGAGCTGATAATTGATTTGAATGGGTCATTTCGAACAGCACAAAAGGCGCCCACAACAGTTGGTGCTTTGATTCCCCTCATCTGCAACTTTCAATTGCGAGTGCAGTCTTCCGTGGCGCGCTAATGTCTTTTGAGTCCATTATTTACATTTATTAGACTGCTAAGAGGGGGACCATCATCCCTGAACCAGGGAAGCGGTTTCTGTCCTTTGAAGGCTTTCGGTACCGTGTTACGTGTTAAGCCACACGTTTGGTTGACGTAAGACAGCCAGAAGATCTTGCTTTACCTTACTTATTCATGTGGATGCATAAACTATGTATGCTGTACTGCAGAGACTAAATAAGCTACATGCATCAGACTGTTGCAGATGAACAACAAGCAAATCCTCACTGGATAATTCCCTTCCCAGGATCCTCTCTGATCGTGTTTTTTTGTGGCAGCACGCTCAAGCCTGTGAGCATGCCTTCTCCTTGACGGTTTTTGTTGTTACTTTGTTGATCTACTGTGGTTTTGCACATAAAGAGGGCTATATCAGAGATCGGCCCCAAAATCCTTTGGTGGGTTTATCCTGTTCAACTTTTTTATTAAAAACATTAAAGATCTATTATTATTATTATTACAGATTGTAACAAACTGTCCAGCATTGAAAGTGTCTATCCCCAGGCTGGATGGGGCTGGCTGCCCTGTTTAAGGAGGGTGTAGCCTGTGTATACTCGCTGCTTACCATTTGACCTGGCACCACAGCTACCTGTTCCAGACCCGTCTGCCCCGCCCCATGTGTGTGAGATGCTGTGGCGGTTGCCTTGGTGACCTCATCATGACAAGAGTGACTCAGGCCTTAAACATTCAGCAAGATCGTTTTTCCCATGGAATGCAGGCTTCAAAATCAGAGCAAAAAAAAGAGAGAGACCATCTTCCTCTCAACAGGTTTAGATATCCAATTAAGTTGAAGCATGGGTTTGTCCTTCACTAGATAAGGAGGGTCCACTATTACCCCTCTTCTCACCCATTACAGATGAGCAGAGTCATGAGAATGAATCCCTCCCCCTGTCAGGTCCTCAAAAGGTCCACCCTACCTTCTGCTCAAGAGACCACTCCTCTCTGTCTGGTTATCTGTCTTTCAAGAGTGCATGTATGGATTATTTTAGCAATCCTGTGCAGGTAGGGCCCAGAGGTCTTATCTCTAATTCCTTCCCACATTATAGGCATTGATGAAACTGTCACCCCATGCCCTGAATTCTAGCCTTATTGAGTTCATAATAACTTGATCTCCCGCAAGGACCGTGTGGTGCCCTGGCGCCTATCTGAAAGAATACTCATGGTAATATTATGCATGTGCATATTTTGGCCTATGCATGGCAGTCATATCCATTTCCCTACATTTACCGTCACCTCTACATGCTATTTCTCGCCAAAGCCACATCCATTTGTCAGAAACATCCAGCCAGAAAGCGGTTTTTCCTTGTGAGACATGGGTGGACAGCCCACACAGATTTCAACAGTGGACCGTGGCAGTGAGGGAGGCTCGGCTGTCCGTCTCGGTGGTCGCTGAGTCTCTGTCAGTGTCCGGCATTATGATTTATCCCTGGTATGTTTTTACCAGATTGCACCGGCTGGGACCCTCAGGAGCGCCGTCTGGGTTGGTGGTACGCTGCTTTCACAGTTATAAATTGCATTCTTTCTGCTTCTTTTACAAATTAGAAGCAGAGCTTTGGCCCCGGCCTGCCTGGCTCGCACTGGCTGGGGGAGAGGCGCTGAGTGGATAATCTGTTGAAGAGCATGTTCTAGTGGTTGCCGGGAGCACAGCAACTGGGGAGAGGGCTATCCAGCACAGGCCCACGCTTGCTGCAGGGCGTTCCTGCGCCAAGAACAGAGCTATGCTGCTTGGGTGTTACAGGCCTGCTGCTCAGTTATCGGTCATCTTTGACAATGAAAAATAATTCCGCGTTGACTAGGTTAAACAGGGAAACAACTTTTGTTGTCAGTCTAATACAGGTCAGGGTGGTGTCAGTCTAGTGAACACTAGACTAGGGGTAGACCTCACACAGTTTCCCGGTAACCTGTCCAGGCTGTGCAAGGCCATCATACAGAGACGTTCTCAGCGTGCAAACATCACAGTGCATATCTGTGTATTTATTTGTTTGGCCATCACTTCACTCAAACGTCAGGGACCGACCCCCTCTTTCGGGAAAACAAAGGTCAACTGCCAGAAAAGCCCGACAATTGGAACAAATCAATTTGGCGTCAATGTCCACTCCAGGCCACCAGTTGCCCCCTATCTATCATGGTCTGCTTAGAGCAGGGACCTGCCTCAGACCCCCTACACAACAGGCACCTCCTGGGTCTGCACTGAGAAGGCCCTTTCGGACAGACAATTAGAAAGCCTTTGTTTCTTTCCCCGAGTGTCCTTTGTCCTCCCCTGCTGGACGGGGCCTTGTGGCAGTCATCAGTCATCGTCTGAATGGTCCTCCTCGGACAGGGCGCTGACCGCTCTGCAGAGGTCCGCTGTGACCCCGCACTCCCGAAGACCCTGAGTCTCCCGCAGGGCGAGGGGGCTTGTTTCATTCATATCCAGTGTTACCACTTTCTGGAGAAGTAAGAGCCCTTCAGTTAAGGACTTTCTCCCGCGGAACGATAGTCAGCTGACTGCAGACATCCATTAGAGGCCCCACAAGTGACCCAACGCCTTACATCCTCCTTTGTTTGCATGGACAGCCAAAGACAAATAGCTACAGATCTGTACTGTAATGAATTTCATGTGTGTGTGGGGGGGAGGATATACTAAAAATTGGTAAAAACACATTTCCTTCTTGGCGCTGGTTGAGCGTGTGCACAGAAAAATTGGTTATCGATTACTTCGTACATGCAATCGTATTTCAAGCCCAAAAGCACACATCGGCCACAGCGGGTTTAGCTTGAAGAGCTAACTTTTACATGGTTGTAGATCTGAAGCATTACTATACATCAACAAACATTTGCTGAAAAATTCTATAAGCACATGGAGATGGTAAATCCAAAAAACTACAATCTATGGTCAATGTAGAACTGTAGGGCCCTATAAAGACTCCGAACAAAGAATGACATAGGCTGGTAATCTCACAATGTCATGTTCAGCAAGCCCGTTCTTCAAAAAGCAGGAAGGAAATTAAGAGCCTAAAGGCACATCAGAATGTAGGATCTACTAATTTTGCAAGGCACTCGGCTGCCTGTTTTATTGGGCTGTCCTTGACATGTCCTTGACGTTATTTTAAGCCCAAGAAAGGGAAAAGACATTCCTTCCTTTCTCCAGCGAGCCAGGAAGCAGATGCATAGAAGTACCCAGCTGTAACGTACCCTGTTCTGCTGGAGCGTCAGAACAACATTACGAGAATGTCCTTTCGGCCCAGCTTCCCAGCAACGATTCCATGTATTGAGTAGCGGACATACATCTAAAATGCTGTACCCTATCCCCTCCCCTAAGTGGCCCAAGGTTTAAGATACTTTTTTTTTTTGTGGGGTGTCATCGAGATGCATGAGACAGCTTCGGAGGAGCGGACTTGCCAAGATGTGGGCGCAGTCGTCCCCCGTTTCCAGGTCACAACCCTCAGCAGCGGCCGCAGTACGGCGCTGTGACGGGGCCTCTGCCAGCCATTGTCCGACGTCAGGCCAGAAGCCGCGAGGATCAGCGCCGCCCTGGCAACCATCTGCCTCCCGCCGACATCGCTCCAGCCAGGCATGTGACGGGACGTTCACCAGCCAGGCTGGCCGGGGGACAAAAAGCACGGTGGCAGCGATATGAAGAAAAATAGGAAACGGGGGGCTGGCTGCGATGGAACGGGTGAAAAGGGCGGTGTGAATGCGAAGAGAGACACAGAGATGGGGATATGGGTGGTGCCGCTCGGCACTTGAAAGAGGAACAGCAGGACAGGAGATCCAGGCTGCTGCCTCCAGCATGAATCTTCTTTTTTTTTTTAAATATCCGTCTAAGACAGTCCCTGAAGATGAAGTACGAAGGAAGACACCATCCTTATCTTCTTGAGAGATGGCGGTGGGCTTCAAGGAAGGTTTGATTGGGAATTCAGGTCTTTAGTGACTGCAGACTTTAAACCATTTTTAAAATGCCTACATGTTTCATCCGCAAAAGATATTTTAGATTTCAAAGTGTAGTTTTGGTTGAACAATAAACCCTAAGTGTTTCCGGTATTGTGGTATGGTTTTAGGAGAGTTCAAAGTGTAGTTATGATTGACCAATAATCCCAAAGTGTTTCCGGTATTGTAGTATGGTTTTAGGAGATTTCAAAGTGCAGTTTTGGTTCACCAATAAATCTGAAGTGTTTCCAGAATTGTAGTTTGATCTCAGGATCTTAGGTCAACCAAAACTGCACTTAGAACTGATTGCAGCAATGTGTTCTGTATGATGAACATCATAGCTTCAATGTAATTGGAAGAAAAATCCAGTATTTATTGATATATATATATATATTTGTTTATGTCCCTAAATTTATTCTACAATCTATACTGTCAATCAAAATAAGTTTGACAAATTATACTTAGGAGCAAAAACTGTCGTTTTAGGTAACCATACAATTAACTTAATATCTACCTAAAATAAAATGTGTACTATTTTATTAGTATATTTAATGACATTAAATAACATTTAACTGTCAAAACAGTTAAATTTCATTAGTACTTATCTAAATGCATAAATATGCATTTTGAAGTAGGATTTATGAATCCACCGTTTTGTAAGTTCTTGTCAACTGTAGAAGCACTATTAAGCTAGAACAGTGTAGAGAACCTGCTGCATGGTGAAAAAACACAGTATAGAGCGAGAGGGTTTGAAGAGGGGGCCCTGGACCTTAATGTCTGGGGTGGCAACTGAGGGTGACGGTGAGGGATTCGTCTGCTCCACCAGGGCCTGCTCCACAAAGCCACGGAGCAGGGGTGAGCTACAATGGCGAATTACACCCAGATACATCATCCCCCTAGGACAAGTGGGCCCTGTATCCTCATTACAGCCGGCAAAAACTCTGACCCGGTCCCTCGGAAAGGACACTGTCCTCCCAGAACGTCTCTTTTAACATGCAAACACCTCTTCTTTGTCTCCTCGCTCCCTCGCCCTCTCACAATCGGTGTGGTTGCGCAGTGATGGGGTGAGACAGAAAAGGGAAAGGGGCACGAAATAATGGAACCATGTTTGATTGGGTCTCTGTTCTCCTCTTTTACACAGCTTTTGGAACTTCTTTCCCATCACACGTTGGAATTTGGATTCCTTTGTGCGCAAATAGGATGTAAGTGGAAATTAACGTGTAGCTATAACCCCCTAGAAGCCCACTCTGTTTAGCTGTTTAAACAAAAACCCATCATTTCATTTGGACTTAATGGACTCTTAATCTTGTTGATAACTATTGCATTGTTACGTAATTGAGTTAGTTAGCAGACACACTTCTCAGTTAACGCGCATGACTCACAAACATCCACTTTGCCTATTCAAGGCGTCAGATGTTTAATGAAGCAGGAGAAGTCTCCTGATCCAGGGTACGGCAGCAGTGTCCCTCAGATCCGACAGGTAAGAAAGGTCCTCACCGCCTGTGCCGTGTCTAAATGTGTCCTGAATGGGAAACTGTGCAGCAGTCCATGAAGCAGCGGATCACATGTTTTCGGTGTCAACGCGGCCGCCACTGTTGTCAGCACTGCATCCGTATTCAAGAGCGAAAAAGAAGTCCCTTGCTACTGACCCCCGGCAGTCTCCATGCATGCGGGTAATCTGTTGTGCGTTGGACATGCCTAAGCGTGAGTGAAGGAGGTCCACCTTCCATGAGTTCAAACAGGAGAGCTCTTCCCTGCTGCCTTTCAGTCCTGTGGAAAGCCCTGTCCCCGGTCCCCGAGATCGCTGCATCACGCCTCGCCTCGTCGCTGTTGCCTTGGATAAAACTGGGATCGTCAGGACCCAGGAACAGTTTCTATCGCCGAAAGCCAGATGTGCCAACCGTGATCTGGCCAGGATCACCACCATCACAGTGCTTCCCTGGTGCTTTTCATCGAGTGTCAACACAATGTAGTACAGTCACACATGAGGCAGTGTTGTAGAATAAGCGTCTGAGACAGATTTCGAGAAGCATGAAAAGGGCCAGTCACTTCACCTCTTGTAACCACACAGAATGAATCTCAAGTACACAGAGATTGGGATGGGTTATTGCAGTGTTTGTCAAACTGTTTCTCTTTTTCACAAATCCCGTGTACTATATCTTTCTGTGTAAAGTTCAAGACTTAAGAACCAAGTTAATACATCTGGATGCTGGATTAGCAAAGGTCAGCTGAATTCAATAGACAGGCTGAGAAGACGATGAGTGAATAAACCGTGGCTTATTACACTTCTGGGATCGTTAATTTGTAGTTGGTTTTTTTTACCCCGTGGTAAGATTCATTTTTAAAAAGAGAAAAATGTGAAATCTAAAAAACAAAGAGGAAAGCTGAATCTTTAATAGCTATACATCAGTATAGTGAATAATTTTTCTTTTCGTTTTCTCACTGGACGATATTGAAGGGGGGTTTGGGATCCTCTCCCACAGCCCCCTCCCCACCCATCCGGCGTAGACCGTGAACAGCAGAATAATGGGGAATATCACAGAGAAAAATTCGCTGGGGAGACTCCGGTCATCCTCTCCTCTTTCCACTTCAGGGGGGAGGGGGGGCGCCCTGATGTGGGGCCGCCACTCTCGGGGGCCCGTAAAAACCCTGGGACCAGGCGCAACTACAACAGGCGTCTTGCCCCCGCGAGTCATTTGATTTGCTACAGGAGCCAAGATGGACGTTCTGTGGTGCGGGTGCCTGCGTACAGGGTGGTGAGGAGAAAGAGCGGGTGGGGAGAGCACAAAGCCATGATGAATGTAGCAGATGAAAATGAAGGAAGGGGTGGCAGCCTGCCAAGTCCTTTTTAACCCCTGTTCATTTTCAAAGAGCAGGGGGGCGGTGGAAGGCAGAATTCGCCATGACCACCGGCAGACCCTACACCCCCCCCCACCCCCCCACATGCTTCTTTTCTGCACTCAGCCATCTTGTTCACAACTTTCTACAACAGAGGGATAGCTGTCCTGAATTTTCCATTTCATTTATGTCTCACCCTTTACAAGTGGTGAGCTATGTTTTATGGTTACATTTTTTCCCCCAGATTGATCATTTGTGAAAATAATTGGTTTAATGCTTATTTTCATAATAATAATAATAATAATAATAATAATGATTATTATTTGATACTATAGTTCCTTTTTATTTTTATTTTCCCCATTGTACATTGTAGTGTCAAATTAGACCACGTGTAAAAGTTGAATCGACGGACTGTTTATAAATCATAATCCATATGAATAAAATAAGGTCTTCACACAGAACTTCACACACTGTAGGTATTTTTGACCTTTGTCTAAACATTTAACATCTGTGTAATTTTAATGTAAGGAATTGTTTTTAGAGCAACAGCAACAACAGTTTTAATCGTGATTGTTGTTGTTTTTTTATTATTTTTAACAAGCAGTACCTTAATTTGTGTAATTGCAAAAAAATAATCTTATATGAAATATCTTTATGAATTATCCTTTTAAAGGGAAATAGCAATTGAGTTTTCAATATTGTTATTTTCACTCACATACATATTTAAGCATTTTATTTCAGGGTCTGTGTTTCATTGGAGAAGACTTTCTTTTCAAAAGTCTTACTAAACCGATCTGATTCAAATGATCAGGAAAAAACATATTTTTATTTCATTCAAAGAAATAATAAATTTAGGTATTTAGTTTCTTTAAACAATTGAAATACATTGGTATATAAAAAGTTGGGACCCTCCGTTACACTGAAAGTGATTCATGGCAACAGATTTCATTTATTTATTTATTTAGCTGTGAGCATGCTAACTTTTGAGCTGGTAACTTGCAATGGAAACATTTACAAATTATTTGGAGATGCTCCATAACGTTACTCATTCAGTTGTTTTATTA
>JAOYSI010006471.1:0-12811 GCA_025775065.1 Hiodon alosoides | reverse complement strand
ATTTTAACTTTATTTATTCCTAATGTACATATCAGAACTTGCAGAACTTCTTTTTCCTTTTCTTTTTCTACAAACACAGTCATCATTAATACCAGGAGAAAGTAAACAAACAGAATGAAAAAAATAATAATAGGGTACCATGCAGCAGGATTTGGGAATAGGAGATCAGCAACTCTATTCTCCACCCGCAATTCTACAAGAACATGCACTGTTTGTATTAAGCTAGTCAGTACACTGACATTTTTTTTTTCTTTTTGTAAATTTGGAAGATGCGTGTGATTTAGAGTATGATACAAGATATGTTACATATGTACCTCCAACAAGTTTCCTGCCTTGCCTTTGACTCTTATGATGGCTAAATATATTGCAGAATATAGCTGTAATTTTTCTCTGTACATTTGTATTTCTGTATTATAATTATCCATACTTATTTGATCCCTCTGTAGTATCTCTCTGTACATGTATTTCATTCATTCATTCATTCATTCGTTCATTCATACACATGTAGGTTTTTTCCTTACATTGCATATCTTTGAAAAGTGAATAGGTCTAAATTTGTTTGAAAACCACTGTCATACCGACGACCTCATCCCCCTATGTCCTATTTCACATTTGTCTCGTTTGAGTCCAAAAATAGTTTGCGAGGACATGTCTTCCAATCTTCCTCTGCAAATAAAATATCCTGTATCATTCTGCTATATTTAACTAAAAATATGATCAGTCACCTCATCCTGCACCCTTCATCGTAAAATTCTTCCCATGCATACTTCCTGTGTTGAAATGTTATTCGCATAGGATGTTTATTTTTCTTGGGTTTGCATCTTCGATTTTGCCTCAAGTATAATTCAGTAGATGTTCCCTATTTAAATTAAAGGTTTACCAATAGTGTTGAAGGATTAATCCTCTAATGTTCTGCGGTGCTTCATTGTCACCAGTCACGAGCTTCCATCTTTCCACTGTGCAATAGCAGAAGCTCTGTGCTCAGGGAGGGTTATAAAGAGGAGATCTTGACAGTTTCCTGCGTGTAGTTGCTGGAGCGAGAGTTTCGCAGGATACCAGGGATGGCAGGTGAGGGAGGTAGACTCTCGTCGGGAGTGTTGGCTGGAGGAGTGGGGATGCTGATGATGGCAGCAGTGAAGTCCCTGTCGTCACAATTTAGCTTCAGGTCTTCAGTCCTGGCGTTGAGACTGGAACGGCTGCTCACACACCCACACACACACACACACACACACACACACACACAGAATGCACAGTGCAGTAAGCCACCTCCAAACCACCAGACACGATGCATTAATGAAAATTAAAAACTTTATTAAATAAAGTGGTTGTTGGATTAACTTTACAAATATGAATATAATTGAAGTAGAAACCTGGAAAAAAAAATGTATTAAACTTCACACAATTCTTATAGGATTTACATAAAATCACATGGAAACAACAGGAACCTTGTCATTTCATTGCAACCTCACCTCTGAGGACCAGCAGATGTCTTCTGAACATGCAACGTGTCCAGTTCCTGCACGCTGCCCCTACTGACTGAAACGGTGGAGTTGGCCAAACGGATGGCACGCCGCTTGGCCCGCCTGGGGCAGCAAGATGTGGACAGACCTTGCTGACTGGACAGAGACGTGCTGCGGCTGGTGCGGTATCCCACGGACTCCGTCATGCACACCTCACTGTAGGTGAGCTCATCCGTGAATTCGTGGTTCTGGAAATGTGAACATAATCCCCATGGAGTCTTGAGCATCATCAAGGTTTCGAACCAGCGCCAAAACCACCACTGAAAGTGGCTTATGCATGGCCAAACAATGATAACAATAAGGCTTTATTTATGTAGCACATTTCATACAGGTTATGCAGCTCGAGGTGCTTTACATTTTAGAAAATGGTACAATAAAAACGACCAAAACAAAATAAATTACATAGGTGCAGAGAACAAAGTAAAAAGAAAGGCAAAACAGAATAAAGTGGTAAAAACAGAATAAAGTGGTTAGAACAGAATAAAATGAAGGAAGGCTTAGAATTACTAGCAATTTGTATTAACTAACAGTTTAGCTGTCACAGAGGACAAAGGCGAACAGTCGCACACAGGAAACTTACGGTGGTTTTCTCCAAGCAGTGTAGTAGGTGGTGATGTTGGTGCTCGAAAGAGGACCTGTTCTTAACACAGAGAGCTGCAGTATCACTGTCACGGTCCTGGGAGAAAAGAAGAAGAAACGCTGATTTTTAAATGGCACTTGATTTATCTACTGCAGTGAGCAGGTTTCATGGCTATAGCGGACAGTCCAACTGAACAGTCTCGCATGAACACAAAAAACAATTATTTTTGCAAGAGAGTTCATCATCCTTGCTTGTCAACAATAATCAAATGAAAGATTGAAGTTGCTCCTTTTTCAAGACTGAATTAATGTGAATGAACTTAAGCAATAGGTCACGAGAAGCAGCATTATACCGTGAATGTAAATAGATAAGAGTATATAAAATAGCTTACCTCGTATAAAAACAATGTTACACATTTTCATAAATGAATTAGAATTTCTATCCTGCCAGGGGAATACAGTCCCGACCACATTAAGTATGGAGTTATATAGCCACTTTTAGTTATAGAAAAAGTCCTCATTGAGAGATTGTTTTCTAACTTGCTTAAAGTCAACACTGACATCCCACAGGCCACTTGCTGTTTTGCGTCGTGTTTTTTGGTTTTCTCTTTTCTTCTTTCTCTAACTGTTTTCAAAACCGCAGCATGTTTTTGTCCACGAGTTTTCAAACCATCTCAAAACATTAACATTCATTAAACATTGTAGCAGTATATATGGCTAAACAACGACAACACAATCTGGCTTTGGGATCTGTGTTTTAGTTGCACATTGAGCTGGTAAACCCACAACAGAGCCATACCGTGAATATATACCGTTATTTTCAAGCCTAACACGCACGTGTTAGAGTGTCCGAGAAATAGGGAGGCGGGGATGTAATTTACTACAGCACTTCAAAATAAACTCATCTAACACCAAAATAATTAATAGCTAATGAACCATTCATATTCTAAAACATGTCTTTAATTAAATAAAGTCCTGTGATGATGCTCTGATGAGACTATATGACAAACACGTTTTCAGACGCTGCAAATTCAGAAGTTACTCATAACACACACAGTTATGTGTTTGACGCCCATATCACCAATGACTCAAAGATTTGTTGCGACAAGGTGACATGCACTGGCACAGTTTGAAAGTCCAAATTGGGGAGAAAACACAAAAAACAAAAAACAAAATTGATGCGTTCCAAGAACACCTGCTAAAGAAAGAGTAAACAAAAACAAAAAACACTCCTTTATGGAGCTCAAGTTAGATGGTGTATCACTGTAATTGAATTACTTACTGGATTTTTATAAGTATATATCTTCCAGACAAAGCATTCAGAAAGGGCCCGACAGTCCATAATTAGAAAAAAAAGCTTGGTAAAAGGAGGACATCTAGACCTAAAAAATTGACAGCCCTGTGTGGTCCCTTGGAATCTGTGCAGATGTGTCCGATAAGCCCACCACTAATTAAGAACAAAATAAAATGGGCTCACTGAAAGGCATCGCTTTGGGTCTGTATAAGACCCAAAACTGTATAAGAATCGTTTCATGGCAGCACCAGAACTTACTCAGTCAGCTTTAACACAGACAAGGGGACACAAATCTTCCCCTACTGCAAGGACTAGCCCATTTGGAAACTAATGGAAAAATGGTGTTTAGTGGGTAGGCTCAATGGAGAGGCCACAAACAAAAGGGTCAGACTGAATGAAATATCTCATGCATCTGTAATTTAGTTTGTGTAAACCATAAATAAACGAATAAATTAGTTTATGCAGTACAATTCCACAATTCCAATAACCAAATTTCATAACCGTCCTCTAACTGGTCTGTTAGCACAGCTGTTTTCATGACTATAAAACACACACACACACACACACACACACACACACACACACACACACACACACACACACACACTAACTCTGTTGTTTCCTGATTATTTACATTTTAAACCAACAAATAAACCTTGCACCAAAACTCTTATATCCAAACTAAATTATACATCAGTGTAACTACTCGGCAGCTACAGAGGTACAAGTTCTAGAAAAGTTTGTGGACCCTATCACCAATAACTTTTATTTAGGTAATACCATTTTAAATACTTAAAAATGTGATAAACTGGTGTTTGTAAAACATTTTACACACAAAAATATATCATATATCTTTATTTATTCATTGAAATTCAGTGAAATTCAGATCATAGGGCCTTCATAGTGTCTTGTCTGGTTCTAAAAATAATAAAAAGTTAGACAGTGGTCTAGTCTCTTGTCAAGAAAAAGCATGAAAGAAAAAAGAGTTAAAACAAAAGAGAAACTACTGAACAAACCTGAAAGCCTGGAAGACCAGAAAGGCAGCGTCAGGTTTTAAAAATAGCTCTGCGGCACTGTTAGTAATGGGTTTATAGATCTGTGCTGGGAAAAAAAAAAAAAACACTCCCTCACTCTGGGATCGTAAATATTGGATTATAGTAGCTTTCAGTTTCAGAGAAGAAACAGAATAAGGATTACTCAGTCGGAATTTAATCTGCTTATAACCTGTCTCTCTCTACAGCTTTCTCGCGCTCCCACACTGGATCTCAAATCAGCTGGGAAACGGGCAGGTGTGAAAGGCGAACTCAAAAGTCTTTGGGGCCAGTGGGGCCCAGAGTTTTGGCCCCACTTTAATCCATGCAGGTAACTTCTACACACAATAAGGCATGAATGAGACGTCGCAGCGTTTAAATGAAACGCCATTCAACAAGAAACCACAGAGAGTAAACAATATCTTAAATCAACTGAAATTGATTTAAACTGATTTCCTTTTTTAAAATAGTAAAATAGTAAATAGTTCAATACCATTAAAATTCTATGATTTAAGGTTCAAATGCAGAAGGGATGATTCTGAAACACAAAAATCCCCATGTGTGATGGATCAAATTAGGGTTAATACTTAAATGAGTGGGAGACTTTGATAAAATAAAAGGGGTTATCCAGGTCCACCATATAAAAGAATGCTCTTGGCCTGTCCGTTTAGCTCAAATTCATAGGTTATTATTGTTTACACATTAGCCTGAAGATTGTATTACACTGAAGAGTGTGTGTGTCCATGGTGCTTCTAAGGAATTTGTGGGAGAACGACAGCTGTCATGGTTGCAAAAAATGTTTGTTTGCCCCGTGGCTTTGTGTTAATATGTTCATGATCATTAGACCCACACCAGTCATCATTTTTTCCACACTGTGCACTTACGACACATAAGCCTAACATGAATACATGAGTGTGAAAGAACATAGGGTTCTTTGCTCATGTTTCATATTTATAAGTAAATTATTATTATCATTATTATTATTACCTGCAGAATGAAAGCAGGTTATATTTAACTGAATCGTAGACTGACAGCTTATTGCATGTTATTTCAGCTTCTTGGTCCTGCATAACATGTCATGTAAATCACTTTTCCACAGACTGCTTCAATTGTCAAGTTTTAGCGTGTTTCAGTGATTGTGTAAACTGTATAAACCTCCCTTTCTTTCTTCTATGCCATTTAAATTTGACCCACTGCGTTCAGGTCACCATGAGGTCACAAGCTGGAATGCCATTAACATCGCACTGCAGGCGTTCGGTCTTTCTGCTTTTCCATCCTTGAATTTGAATGAGCCAAATTAAATCATAAACATTTTTTTTCTCCAGTTATGTCTGTGAAAATATAATTACTTCTACAAAATGCAGTGTAAGACAAGGGAGTTTACTATTGGGTGATTTCCATTCATACAGCAGGTCTGTTATGTTATAGAGATAGCACAAACAGAGCATCTGAGACTGACTGCCACGAGAACACCTTGTTCTTTAGAATGATACAGAAATTCTGAAACAGCAAAGACTGACACACACAGAAACCAAGGAGTGGATAATTATGTTTCTTTCTGTAATAGTCCCCTGCTGCTAATATATAGTTGTGTCTCTCTAAGCCCCCCTAAGATCCATGCACTGATCCCCACCTGTCTGCAACACGTGGCTTTCCTCTAATCATCATACTCTTGGTGCCTGACCCCACGTTTACTTTGTAATTACACACACTTCACAGCGCTGCTGCTGCACACAAAAGGTCACGCGTGAGAGGAGTGTATATTTAGTTTGTTAATCTGGTTGCTAATGGCTAATTATCCAAGGGAACAAACGATTCCCTGCCTCATTTGAACAAGGCATCTTCTCAAAGCAAAAATTCCCACTGATTCTAATCAAACGCATAGGAGATTGAGAATAATAATAAGCGCCCTGTATGTTACATTTTTTTCGAGACCATTATGGAAAAATGTTAATGATAAAGAATGGGATAAGGGAAACTTCAAGTGTGTTACAAAGTCCCCTTATTGGTTCTTTGAGGTTGCACAAGCTTGCATCAGACCTGCCCCCTTTTCTAATTTGGTCTTTGGTGCGAACTGGCTATGAAGTGAGTTGGTGCTTTTTGGCAGGGGAAAGCAAAGGAGGAGGAATTAAAATCAGAATGGAATGGACTGGGAAAGTCAAGGAGTGACAGATATAAAGAGCAGGTCTTTGGTGTATTACATTAGTCATTCTGCAAGAATAGAGCTTTGGTGTATCAAAATGAGCATAGGGCTTCTGGTTGAGGTTTGTTTGTGGTGACCTCAAATCGGTGAATCTCTGCTTGCCTCCTGAACAGATCCGGGTAGAGAGAGACAGCAGTGGACTGCGTTAACAGACCCGGGTAGAGAGAGACAGCAGTGGACTGCGTTAACAGACCCGGGTAGAGAGAGACAGCATCGGACAGCGTTAACAGATCCGGGTAGAGAGAGACAGCATCGGACTGCGTTAAAAGACCAGGGTAGAGAGAGACAGCAGTGGACTGCGTTAACAGATCCGGGTAGCGAGAGACAGCAGTGGACTGCGTTAACAGATCCAGGTAGAGAGAGACAGCAATGGACTGCGTTAACAGATCCGGGTAGAGAGAGACAGCAGTGGACTGCGTTAACAGATCCGGGTAGAGAGAGACAGCAGTGTACTGCGTTAACAGACCCGGGTAGAGAGAGACAGCAGTGGACTGCGTTAACAGATCCGGGTAGAGAGAGACAGCAGTGGACTGCGGTAACAGAGCCTCCGTTAACACTCCAGACGATCGTCCAACGCACGCCTGCCTCCTTATCTCAGTTGGTTTTAGGTGCAAAGAGCTGAAGCAGGGGTCAGAACTGACCATGCAGACTCGTCCGTACTATGTTGCTTTGTGTGTGTTGTTTTTTTTTCACCGTCATAACCTATACCCCACCTTCAAGGTTAGGTCCTTTTCCTGGTAGGGAATTCGTAACAAGTATCATGGCCTATTCTCTGGCCTATTTGATTATCTGAGGAATGTTGCAAGAGTGACACTTTATAACCTCTCTTGTCCTTGAATAAAACGGCGTCGTACTGTTGTGGTTTTAATACTCTGCCCTAATTTAATCTTTGACTCTACTTGTCAAGTCCCACTATGCAGAATTCAATTGTTATTAGTTTACTTTCTTTTGATTCAGGGTTAAGAGTCTTAATTCACTTAACTATGGATGACCTCAGTGTTGGTGCTGACTATGATGTTTGGTCTTCTATACCAAGGTCATAGAAGTCGACTTTGAGCACAGAATTGCACAATAAACTCAATCTTACTCATTCGAAGAAAGACATTTTAAATTACCATCTCAATATGTTCACATAAGTACATTAAGCAATTGGACTGATTCCATTTCAACAGAAGGTTTTATAATGACAAATAGCTGTTCAAAGAGTCACACAGAACTGGCATTTACAGTATGCCATCAAAGCTTGGGGAAACGTTTTCCATAGAAAGTTGACTCATAGACGACAAGTAGAGAAGATGTGAAATCATGATATTAACCCACGCACAACACTTACTTGTTTGTTAGTTTATTTTTTTGAAGGCTCCTGAATCTATCCCTGAGGGAAATATGCCATCTGAATCTATACTGGATTTTTTAAGTGTGTGAGAAATAATAAACTTTGATTTATTCAAATGTATTAACTAACTCTCAGATTTAAAATGAACATTATTTTATATAATGTTTACTCTTTACAGGGTTGGAACACCAGTCTAATGAATTAAATGGAAATGGGAATGTGAATATTGAACTTCCAGGGAGATACTTAAACTGCAGTCTTACCTGCAGCCCTCCGTCCTCTTTGTACTGCAAAAACGCATTGGTGGTCCCTTTTTTAGCCAATCGAATCCTCGCAAGCCGGACTTTCTGAAAGCAATAATAGAAATTAAATGAACCCCCCATGTCAGCACAGAACCTTGTGTGCAGTCCCCGGAGAAAAGGTAATATGTCCATTGGAGCATGATCTAATCTGATTTCAAACAAATCACGTTTCACGGTGTAGAAATGAAATGGTAAATAAAAACAGTACTGTGTCGGTTACAAATGAATGATCATTTATATTTATAAGACAATAAACCTGTATATCACCATCATCAGGATCTATATTTAAATATACATTTTTTTGTACTTGTGTATAAAAGCAAATATGGAAGAGTGTTATGTAAATATGACAAAATAAGGAATATGTTGGATATAGATGAGTAGAGTTGATCAAAATATTAACATAAATTATACAAAAACATTTACTGAGGTTTTATGCCATTAGTTTATTTAAATAAATTAATGTTTTAACATTATAACCCACACATATTTGTTACTACCATAGAAAACTGAATTCTGAATCATAAAATATGATAATAAGGGCCTTGTGGAGTAATTGTTTAGGAGATTTAGTCTTGCATAAAAAGGGCCCTTGTTCAATCAAGCCGCTATTGAATTTGCATTTAACCTAGGCTTAAAACATCTAATAACCTGTAAATTTTTGCATTACTACAAATTTAAAATATTCAAAGCTCAGTGGTTGATTTAAGTGGTTTGATTTAAATTAGCACCAAATTTCTATGAATTCAACTTTAAAGTGATATTTACTGTGCAAAGAGATATACTGAACATCATGAATACTGTATGCTAAGAATCTTTGTTCATCAACACATATATTTATAATAAGGGGAAGTGACAGAAGAGTTCCTAAAACAAACGACTAGAGTTACTCATTAAGCCTGGAATCACTTGTAGAAGTTTTGGGTAAAGATGGAAAATATATCTTTAGCTAAAATGCTGAAATGTTCAAAATAATTATTTAAAAAATGGATTTGTCTGCTCCTATATCTGAGGTCTAGCCCCGTTGTCAAATTCAGTGAATGTTGCATGAAACTGGAGGTTTTATACTGGTAGTATAAACTACTGAGAAATTCTTAACCGGGAGAGAGATGAGTCAACGCAAACAACAGCATTACTTCAGCATTACTTTCTGAATTATTATTCAGAAAGATAAGCCGTTAACTGTAGATATTTACCCATTTTTAGTAAGAAATAGATTATAGATTTATCTGGTGTCAAGGGAGGTTGTAAACAGGAATCTGTTCTGTCTGTACATTTTAGTGGTTTCTTTTAAGAAAGAACCCCCTCCCCTGATTCAACCTCCAGTAAGGCATGATCCCTTTGTCACCTGCTGAGCTCGCATCTTGTCTGCCCTCTGGTTCTGGTGGTAGATACGGCTGAAGTTGGAGACAATGACGGGTACAGGCAGAGCTATCACCAACACACCACTGAGTGAGCAGATGGAGCCAAAGATCTTGCCTGCGATAGTGTTGGGGACCATGTCTCCATATCTAACAACAACAACAACAACAATAGGACATTGATTAGTCTTTGTTAGCAGTCAAATGATGATGTGATTGATTCCAGAAGAAAGAGACATAACATTTCAGGTAAGGAAGAGATACACAAACTTGCAATTAACTTTTTTCACATGACATTCACACCTAATAACTACTTATGACAGTGTAAAAAAAGGTGGAGCCTCTAACAACACACTAGTCATCCAATTACGTATTCATGAGATGGGACTAGCAAAGGCAGGAAGGAAGTAGGAGTGTGAGGAGAAGAAAGAGAAGTCACATGTTGATGATATCATACAGAGCTGGTTAGACCCATTGTGACTATACAGCTAGTTATTCACAGTTTGCAGCCGTTTAAAGGAGAGTTATGATTTAAAATTTCTATCAATTCTAAAATAAAACTGGCAAGGGCTAAAAAATAAAATGGATTAAAGATTGCACAGAACTCATTTTTTGCTGCATGTAGTCAAATTAATTGCATGGGGTAATGCTTAGTATGCAACACGTACCAAGGGTTTTGGACATGTGATGAGACTCACAGCCAGAGACACACTACAGTATCCCCCTAGCAGCCGCAGTCGTTCATGCAAGCAAACATGCATTGGTCTCTACATACAAAAACTATTTTTTATATCTGGCCTAGTTATGGCCATAAATCATTTGTAAGGGGTAAAATACAATAGTAGCTGAGATGTGTCTAGACCTAGGCAGGTGTAATGGAACCAAAGTCTCCCACATTTATCACCCTCAAGGCAGCGCAGGAAGGGAAAAGCCACCTGTTTGCTGATTATCATCCCTCTACTAACACCAACTAATAGACAAGTAAGCCAAAGGGAAGACCGATCTTCAGGAAAGCAGTAAATAAGGTTGGGGGAAAAAAAGAAAAAAAACATGCCTTTCGTTTTTGTTATAAAAATATTTTACTTAAGAAAAACAGGCACTAGGTAGCTCAGTAGTTGTTACAATTTTGTTTGCCAAAATGTATGGTTCAATAGAAAAGGATATCATTGTTAATTAAAAATATATAAAATGCAAACAATTGTTTTCAATAAAGTGTGTCTTCTCATGCAACTGCAGCATGAGAAGGAATGGACAATGTTCAGTTGACTTTTACAACTTTGCATCACATAAGTTTTTACTCCAGTGAACAGCAAAGGCAGAACTACACTGCTGATTGTTTACCATCAATCTCAGATTACTTCAGTCCATTTCTGTCGACCCTGGTGAATATGCTCTTGAATCTGTCATCAAAATGCTGAAGTTATCCAAGAAAATGCCCTGAAACTGAATCAAGGGTGAAAGTCACCTCCATACCAAGCACTATTAAAGCAATCAGTTTTCATTCCACAGGCCTTATGCAAAAGCAGTGCTCTCTATTGCAATAGATTTTTTAAAATCATGTTCAATTTCTTTTAACATAGCATCTAATTATTGATTGGCTGATTGTAGTGAACCTAAATTGCAGATTACCACGACATAATTCCATCTTTTATTTTTATTTTATTTATAAAGCTCTGACACAGGATGGTATCTAGCCACTAAGTAAAATAATTCTGGTTGCTATAAAGGTGGTACTACTGCCTCTAGAGGGCACTACAATGTGTAACTTCCTATAAAAAATAATTTTTTGATACAGATGTAATAGATCAGGCTTTCCATGAAAAACATTGGCGTGAACTAACAAACCCAAATTAGACTGGAATACTAAAATCTATAACGTTTGTGAAAAGTATGTTAGTTTCTCAATATTAAAAAAAAATATATTCTGAAAAACATTGTTATATGTTGTTTTAAACATGTGTTTAATTATTCATGGTATAGTTTTGTACCATGTAGAGTACTGCATTTAAAGCTATTTCTGTTTACCTCTGGTCTTCATGCAACATCAACAAAATTTCACACACAGGTGCAAGATTGTGTACCAACTTAACTCTAACTACAAAGAATTACAGTTAAAAGATAATAATAATCTTGTTTTCATTACTGCAAGAGAGAAAGGCTTATGTCACATGTATGTGCTAACGGATCTTATTATGAAGTGTACTAATATACATTTATTCTAATGTATGGTGGAAATAGAGCACCAAAATCTATAATTGACCACAAACATATATTTTAATAATGAATTTACATAGTTGTTACAGCAGAAATACATGTGTACTCAAATATAATAATAGAATTATTATACATATTTACACCGTACTTAATGTGCAACACTAATCACAATCTATATGACTACACCACTACATAAGAATCGAACGCAACGAAAGTCTTTCTCTTTAACATCTTTCTGTGTCTGGCAATGGCAAGTTATTACCATTTTTCTCTCACTTGTTTTATAGATAGTAATTCAAATTTCAATCATTTTTTCTGTATCATTGGGGTTGAAATAAATATTCAAGATGTCTCAAAAAACACATCTTCTCATGCTTCTCATGCTTATCAATGCTGCTGCCTGTTTGATCTCTAAAAATGATCTCCTTTTTAGTTGCCTTCAGCTCCTCCCTCATTTTGTATCAATGGCCCTCAAGTTCCCCAGGCCTAAAGGACACAAACATAAGAATCCAATCCAGCTCAGGAGTGGGGCTCATGCCCATTAAAAATTTTAAAAATGTGGAGCCGTGAGGGGCCGAGGGCACAAGTCAGCCCAGTTAAGGGTGCAACCAAGTGCAAAAAGCACAGCCATTTGGTACAGCACCCTGGACAGCGTCCCCGGGCCAGTTACCTGCCTGGGCTGCAGCACCACGGACACTGCCTCTGATTACCCCCATACACCTGGCTCCACTTCCCTCGCCCGCCAGCTGTAGGTAATTGGGGCATAAAAGGCGCTGTGCCCACACAACTGGGAAGCAGGATAAAGAAGGGGCTGCTGCTTTGTTCTCCTTCTATGCCGTTGTGAACCTTTGTGTATGTGCCACGCGTCCGTCTCGAATACACGCACGGGACAATCAATATTTAACGACCTGTGATCCCTCAGTAGGTGCTGGAGTTGGTAAAGGAGCCAGGAGAGAGAACGGCGGAGTGGG
>JAOYSI010006470.1:0-12812 GCA_025775065.1 Hiodon alosoides | reverse complement strand
TATAGCATAAGCATAATCATATTTTTGTAACACTTAGCAACAAACATTAGGTTTAACTATTATTTTTTCCAACAGTTGTGTAAAAATGCTAAAAGTTAGCATTTTGTAAAAAATTAAAGGACGTAAACCCTCCACCTATGCCTCGTTCCCCAGCTGTTCTCCGACTGAGCACGCCCTGATAGATCCCGAGATAGTATGCAGCTCCGTACTTACTCTACAAGTTTGTTGCAACTGACCCGTAAATTTGTTGTTTTCAACCATTTCATGTGCTCAAAGGAGCATGCTATGATTGAACCAGAACCGAGTTGACTTTTTGTCATGAAAGGTTAGAACAAAAATCCACCACAGAACATGAAACTATTGCAACCTTTGCCTTTACCATTTCATTTCTGTAACAGAAAATGATTTATGCATCAGGAGTTTCATGTTTGAGAAGTATGGTATTTAAAAGACTGTCCAATGACATCTAGCTTTCGCTGTTTTTTTTAGAAAAAGTTGGCATTTAGACAGGCCCAGTTATAATTATGCCAATATGTAAAATTAAGAAAAAGTGTGAGCCTCTTCAACTCCTTGAGGCTTGTTCTACTGCCTTAGACACACTTGTTACTCACAAACAATGTGTCATGAGAGGGACCGAGAGGGAAGAGGAACCGAAGTGCAGAGGTGCTAAAAACCTGGAAATAGGCTCGGGTTAGAGCCAGCAAACAGGAGTGTCCGAGGAAATCCGTGAATCATAGTCGATGAGCAGGCAAAGGGTCAATAGATGGGCAAACAACACTGAGAGGGTAATCCAAGAAGCAATGGTCGATGAACCAGGCAAACAGGTCAAACCAGGGTCACAAGGGTCACAAGGGCATAGCACTCAGAAATGCTATGGCATGATATAAGACTGAGCATTGACTGGAAGTCACTGAGGGGTTTATTAGCAGTGGAGAGGGAAGCAGTATCCCGGTGCTGGATAATCTGAATGAATGAGGAAGAGGACAGGACGAACAAATGCACATGGTGTTTGTGGAATGTTAATTGAATAATAAGACATGAAGCTGAGGAAGGGTGAAACAATTAGTACTCAGGGGATGTTGATCTCTGGTAGCAGACTGAGGAAGTGTGGGGCGTAGATGTGACACAATGACAGGAAGATCCAAGCAAGATAAATTTGATGTTATTACATATTGATAGTAAGAGCAAAATAAGTGAAAATACTTACATGTAATTCATTTTAAACAGTAAGCTTTTAAGTGTGTCGTCTTCCTTTAAATGTAAAAATTTTTTGGAATGTCCAGATTCTTTCACCTTTGTCTAAGAACCAGTTGGATCAGGTGGTGTAGTTCTCAAAATACCTAGCAACAACTTATCATGACCAACGTAAATACATACAAGCAGATATACATGTTTTTAATTCTACAGAAATTTGTACAGAAATTTCTTGTTAGAGTTAGTGAAAAATATTCTTGACTATTCATGGTAGTTGAACGTTTACAACAATGAGTAATCTTGATCTGCTCTTACAGTTTAAAATGTATTACACATCATTTACAATTTAACACACGTTTATATGTTTGCAATCATATACACACACTGATAATGTTTGACTACAACAAGGGTTTTGTGAAATTATCCCATTGATCATTTAAAAAGTGTATAAAAAAGGTTACAAAATTATTATAATATAATTTGTTGTTATGTCTCTACCTTCTTATTCAGGATCATACACACAACTGAATGGTAAGTTCATTCCTAAATAAAAAAAATAATTAAATATGTGTTAAATAAATACATTAAATATGTATTGTCAATGTCCTCTCTGTGACTACTCACCTTATACCCTTTCTTTGTCAGTTTGTGGCACTGCTCCCCTCAATCCTAGGATTGTAGGGGGTCAGGATGCCCCCCAGGGAAGCTGGCCTTGGAAGGTCAGTCTGCACAATAATGGTATACATGTGTGTGGTGGATCATCAATAAGGAGTGGGTGATGTCTGCTGCTTATTGTTTCCCCAGGTGAGCAATTAAAGGGACTATAAACGGGTTTAAATTGATGTGCATTGCAGTGAGGTAAAAGGAGGTAAGGGCCACCATGGAATGCAGCACTACAACCTAGCACTATTACACTACTTAACATGCTGCAGATGATAGTACTTTTAGTCTGCGAAACACCTGTTCCATCTCATCGCAAAGATCCTCTATTGGGTTGAGGTCAAGTAAAATCCATATCATGTTCCTGGAATCATTCCAAGAGTTCTGATAGTTCTGTGGGGACATGGGAAATTGTCCTGCTGGAAGCATCATATGATAAAAGGTAAATTATAGCTATGAAGTGATGCACCTGGCCAGCAACAATGGAAAACGTTCCCATCACCATTACCTCTCCACCACCAGTCTGGACCGTTGACACCAGGCAGGGTGGGTCCATTAATTCATGCTGTATGACCCAACAGACAAAAAACTAAAAAGTGCATTTTTCTAAATGGTTTGCACCACTCTCTAGAAATGGTTATATAATTTCTCTGTCATCAGTTTCATTTGACTCTCCCAAATTATAGTTTTTTATCTAATTTTTACTAAATTGTAAGTTTCCCAGTTCCCTCCCAAAGGCGGTCTGTGGCCACATTCTGGGGACGGAGGAGTGTGAAACGCATTTGGCAGCCACTCCCTCATGGGAGACAATGGACAGACGGCAATGCCGAACTGGAGGGCCACGCCCTCTAATTGGACCTCGTTGCACACCTGAGTGTGGTTCAACTAATGGTAATGGTGAAAACAATTCCAGGCCCGTCAGAGTCAGAAAAGCTGGGTCGGTGGGAGGAAGAATTAGACTCTCAGTCTGGATTGCGTGGTTGAGGAATGGAAAAGTATGTGCTTTCTGTTTAAACTGTTGGTGATTAATTTTCCCAAAACAGGTTTTGGTTGCCATTATAGTTTATTTTTTGTTTCTGTGTTTCTTTTGGTAAGTTGTGGGTGTCATCTTTAAGTTTGCTTAAAATGCCGTTAAAACGACTTAAACCCTCCCCAATGCCTCGTTCTCTGGCCGCTCTCGGACCTTGCACGCCCTCGCATGCTGCAGTCTGGTTCTGATTGTCCATTTTTTATTTGTTTTACCACAGCCATGAGAATCCACATCACCCCAAAATCATGAGATGCTCGGAAAGCATTGCGAAAAACCAACATAAAAAAGTCACACAAAATCTTCTGTGAAAGCAGATGTGGTACTGAACATATTAAATGTTCAGATGATGGTGACATGTACATTAATGAAGAAGTTGTTGAATGTTGAAGAAATGTTGAACATTTAAACCCATCTCAGCCTCCAGTACACTATAGTGGCATTATCATGCATCAGTATCATTATCATTATCATCCAATTATCATGGGGGAGGGAAACAACTTTTTAAAAATGTTGTCAGACTTGTTCATGAAATGTATGTCAATGAACCATGAACCAATCTGCTGTGGTATTCTGAAATGATTTAATCACATATACAAGAGAATGAGAGGAATGGAGGAACTAAGGAAAAAAATAATAATAATTAGATCGAATATGCAAACTTATCAAAGAAGAAAAATAATATAGTCTGAAAACTTTCTGTAGCAACAACTAATGTGATCACAAGTAAGGTCATTTAAACCTTTCATTACCAAATACCGTACCATTCTGTAGAATATATAACTCAATGTTGAGAAAAAACTTATTAACAGAGATTAGTTTTTGGAACAGTACAGATGAGAAGTTTCCCACTAATCAATAGCTGTAATTAACCTTTCATGAGATTTTACTTATACCAAATATTTCTAACAAACACTGATATAAAATGAATTCAGCGTTGACTTTTTTTTTGTTTTAATGAGGTTTGTACACGCAGAAAAAAAAATCATCCTAATATCCAGTATTAACACTATGAAAAACAAACTAACTGCTTTGTTTGCATGGATCAAATAAATAACAATCCCTTTCGGGACAGATTCCACTTTTAATCGAATAAAAGAAAATGTGGGGGGAAAAAATTTAAACCAGGAAAACAAGTTAATCAATTCTTCAGTTCTGTTCATTACTTTTCATAGCAGTGCCTTTCTTGTTAAGAAAGCAGATAGTCAATACCAACTTAGAATACACAAGACTGCCAAAAGTATGTCTTAATGCTTGGTATAGAATATCATTGCAGTTGATGAAATGTCATGTCACTTTTATGGTATCTGATAACACTGTCATAAGGCATGATGAGAAATTATATGCCAACATGTAGTATTTGATGTAT
This sequence comes from Hiodon alosoides, assembly GCA_025775065.1. Taxonomy (NCBI): domain Eukaryota; kingdom Metazoa; phylum Chordata; class Actinopteri; order Hiodontiformes; family Hiodontidae; genus Hiodon; species Hiodon alosoides. The sequence goes on along the minus strand of JAOYSI010006470.1, from coordinate 8,562 downwards.
GTCAGTTAGTTTAGCATACACAGCTTGATGGGTATTAAAGGCACCTGTCATTACAACCCTTTAAAGGTCACATTTTCATAACATCTTTTAAGTTATTTGTCATTTGAAAGCTGTGGCACGGTAATTGTCAATCCTTGGTCGCAGATTGCTCTTTCATTCTCCGATGTGGAGCAATCACAAAACAAATAAACCCTCTTCAGTGCTACCCCTTATAGGTTAACATAAAACCAAATTAAACTAGCTTCCTTGAAGCTAAAACACCCTAGGAAGGACAATGGGGTTTGTCAGGGAGGAGTTTTGGTTTTTCCTCTTGTCTTAAGTCTCCCCATCTTCGCGAAACTACAGTACCGACTGAGGGACGGCAAGCTGTTAAAACAAGTTGGGAAGTACATTGATCCTCAGCAGGTATCAGGAATCAGGTGAAGACCCAGTTGCAGACAAGTTGGAGTAAACAAGATTAAATCGCACAATTTAGGGGGCTGGCAAAACACAGGTCCAGGGCAGGTGGAGATCGATAATACAGAAGAGAATCCGAGAGGCACCAAATCAGCAGGCAGGTTTAGGGTTGAGTCAAGCAATAGTCGGTGATCCGGGGCAGAGTTCATAAGGTACAAAATCAGCAGGCAAATACGGGGTCAAATAATGGGCAGAAGTCAAAAACCAGGAAACACTGGTAAACTAGGAGCTTTGAATCCCAGGAGCACAGGAAGACGGGTGGTACACTTGACAAGACTAACCTGCAACTTTTATAAAACAGACTTACTTGAGCCACATATACACTATATGGACAAAAGTATTGGGACACCTACAGGAGCTTTTATGGCATCCCATGTCCACATGTTCATTTCGTATCTGCCGTCTGCCGTCAGAGCTCTCTGGTGGAGGGGGGGAAAGCGAGCTTTTCACCATGCTTTGTCTCTGTGTCTCAGTTCTTTCCTCCCCACAGAAAACCAGTGATCCCGTCTTTAATTTAGAAACTGCACCTAGATGTCTGGAATCAGCGAATGTACAGTTGTACAACTATTCAACCCCCATTGCAAATCAGGTTTATTGTCAAGGTTTGTTGTCTCAACACAACGAATGCTTCAAGTGGTTTCCCCAAATTCAACTGAAAATGCAACTTACAATGACTTCAACCCCTTCATGGCAAGCATCTTTAGTACTAAGTAGTGTACCCTTTTGCTGTTATGACCTGCTGCAAACGAGATACATAGCCAGACACCAGCTTCTGGCAGCGTTCCTGAGGAATCTTAGCCCATTCCTCATGAGCAATGGCCTCCAGTTCAGTAATATTCTTGGGTTTGCGTGCAGCAAATGTCTTCTTCAAATCCTACCAGAGATTTTCTATGGGGTTCAAGTCAGGTGACTGTGAAGGCCACTGTAGAATCTTCCAGGACTTCTTCTGCAACCAAGCCTTGGTGGAATTTGAGGTATGCTTAGGATCATTGTCCTCTTGGAAGGTCCAATGTTGTCCAAGCTTCAGTTTCCTCACAGACAGCATGACGTTTTCTCCTGGGATTTCCTGATACTTCAATGAATACATCTTGCCTTCCTCACACTGCAGGTATCCAGTGCCAGAGGATGCAAAGCAGAGCATCACCGAGCCACCACCATACTTGACTGTGGGCAGAGTGTTCTTTTCAGAGTATGCTTCATACTTCTTCCTCCAGACATACCGCTGATCCATTGTGCCGAAAAGTTCCAGCTTTTATATTTATATAAATACTTATTTTATACTTATAATTTAGTTCCTTAGCAGACACTTTTATCCAAAGCAACTTACCCTGATTACAAATTCTAGATTCCATCACTTAAATAGCAGGATATTTTTGTTACACCCTGATCTGTTTCTCACCTGTTTCAGTGTTTTGTTCCTCTTTTGTATGTTACTTGGTGCTAATTTGCTCATTGTGCTGATTCTGCACAGTCTGTTTTCAGCCTCATATTAACTGACCTCTGCCTGCCCCTGACCTGTCTTTTGCCTGTCCAACCAGAACTGAGAATAAATCTTTGCTATTCCAAAGAGTCTGCTTCTGGGTCATCTCCTGAGTCATGATAATTTTACTGAAGCAATTCAGGTTAAGTACCTTGCTCATGGGTACAACGACCGGGGTGGGGACATGAACCAGCAACATTTAGTTCACAAGCCTGTCACCTTAACTACTACAACCAGCTGCCACTGGTGATATCATTCACTCCTGGATAAAGCCACCTTGTGCTCATTGTCGTTGCTGGGTCCCATCGTTTTAAGTAGATGGCCGGGATTTTATGACGCATTTAATAACCTGTGGCAAAAGCCACATAATTTGTATGTCAATTCAATCCTGCTAGGATTTTCTGAGACGCTGCAGACAGACCCACCAAAACCCAAACAAAGTTAACACTATTTATTGTCAGATAGGAAGATTGCAAAAAACAAGAAATACTGGTTAGAGAAAAGATCTTTGTATTTATTATATGTAACGCCATCTTTCCTCTGTGCCTACGTAAGTGAGGGGGGTGGAAAATGCAAAAAGAAAATTATTTAAAGGGAGACAGACTAGAACTTGAACTAGCTAAAATGGCTTTGTGGAAAGCTGTATGGGTTCTGACAGGGACCATTCTTCTAGCAAAAGGTGAGGCCGAAATTTGCACACGATTGTTTAACCTCAGTTATACAATAAGGGAGGTAAAGGAACATTTGTTATGATTGCTAAATATCTAGTTTTCAGTTCATGCCCCTTATATTTAGAGGTCTGAGTGTGTACAGAAAATATTCTTCTGTAATTTAATTTTTTAAATAACCCATTATTTGTAAACTTTAAACATTCTGCGATCAATTGAGGGCAGAGGTCGAGTTTCAGTGGTTAAATTAGATTTACAAAATTGAAATGTATTAAGAAAGGACCCTGGTGTCAATGAGATTAACAGAAAGAGCTGATGCTAATTTGAAAAGCATGGAGATGCTATGAATATAATATAACAACATATAATTGTTGTGTTATAATTGTTGTTTTTTTATTCACTTCATGACTTTTTGCCACTAATATTAGAAAGTTGGTATTAGTGCTATTCAAGTCTAAATGTCTCCTGAACTGTAAGTCAGCTCAACTTTATTGAGGGCTTCCACTGAAGAAGACGGCTTCAATAATGTATTAAATAATTGTTACGTTAACACTGACATTTTTCGAAGAACAGAAAAAAAAAATAGAACTGGTTGTCATCCTCTTGGGTTCATTTTGCATATATTCACTTTTCATGTCTCTAGGGAGCAAAAATAATTTATTTACCTTAGGAAAATCTCCAAGAAGAATGTATCTATATAAACTAATTCTCTATGTACTTTATTTCCAAAGCTAATGCCAAGTGTGCAAATATAAAAAAACACAAATTATTCAAGTCCTAAATTTTCAGGAAAATTATACCTGAAAGCTGGTACATTCAACGCAAATCTTATCGTCAGTCTCTAGAGACCAAATGTGGTAAAATATCAATCAAGTCAGGAACCCAGTAGTGAATCTCCTGCTCCGCTTAATATTTGTTTTTGTGGGGTTTTTTTTTAAAGGCAGTTTATGGACAAAGTATGTTATATTCTACAGTACAACAATGGAATGCTCAGGGAGTGTAAACTTGGGAAATTAATTTGCCAATAATATTATTGCTATCTCATCAAAGACGCCAACTGAACAGTGCTCTGATGTCTGTTGGCGTGGGTCAGAGGAGCCTATCTGTGTATAAGGGTGTCACAGAGCAACTGACAGGTTGATGAAGTTAGTGTGGAAAAGGCTCTCTAGGTGGGTGGTTAGCCCAAGATATATTATTTTGCCTCCCTTGCTCGGTTCACAAGGTTTCACACCGCGGGGTAGACTGGGCAGACAGCTGTTTCAGGTCTACTCTGAGGTCTTTTACCCTTTCTCTGCTTTCACTGCTGGTAGTCCACCCTAATAAACAAATTGTTAAATTATAATCTATTTTATAAATAAATAAATAAATAAGATTTATATTCATCAACCACGTCATGTAACAGGTAGCATGTTTGCTTGTTTGTTTTGCAATAATGAAAGACAACAAGATTTTATTTTGCTCTGAGCATTGACCCAACCTTTTTTTGTAGCTGCCTTTTACCCTCGGTACTGCTGTTGACATTTTACCTACTCTGCCATATTTACTACTTAAAAGTTTACTCGAGGCAGACAATCCTATTTGCAGTTAATCAAGTTATTCAATTAATTGTTTCAGCCCTAATCCGTGACGCTTGATCTATTTCTTGTTCAGTCTCACTTTAGCACTGACATGCTCCTTTGATTTTGAGTGTAGTTTACCGACCGTTCCTGAAATTTCAGTAGCCATAATTGGGAATGTTGGGGAATAATAATAATAATTTTCAGAACAGAAGAGTAAACATAGCCAACAATACAGATTGTTTGCAGCATGTTAAAAAGGTATTTAGTATTTAGTACTTTTCACCTTTGTTTAAGAACCAGTTTGATCACATGCGTGTTTACCAAGTAATGCGTTAACATACATACATACAAGGATCCAGGAAATTTGTACAGGATTTCATTTTTGGTGTTTGGGAAAACTAGTGTTTATTATCCATTGTTGTTGAACCGTGGCAACAATGAGTTATCTTGATCTGCTCTTACAATTTGAAATTGAATACAAACACATTAATTATTGTTAAAGAACTTACAATGTAACACACGTCTGTACACTCACACACACTGATAATTTTTCTCTACAATTGCAGAAGGTTTTTGTGAAATTATTCCATTGATTATTTAAAATTATGAAGGACCAAAATGGTCAAAATTAATTGATGAAATATGGAATCATGAAATAATGAAATTGTGAAATAAATAATGAAATACATTCATTTATTGTTAAATAAATATATACATTAATAAAATATACCAAATTATTATGAAATGTTTTGCATTATAATATTAAATAATGACCTTTTTCATTTCATAATTGCATTTTCCTGAATAACTTTTTTCATAACGGCGTTTTTCAGCATATAACACATTTCATAAGAAACAGCATAAAAAAAGGATGCACAGGGATGTGAAGTAGTCTTGCCTTTTTTGGTTTTGTTGCGGTTGGTATAGTCTTGTCTGTCTTGTTTGTCATGTTTTGAGAGAGTAAAGGACCAGCCCGGTTTGCTGTATGCTTTGGGATCCAAAGCAATAAACTTATTCCATCAGACTTAATGAAGTATTCGTTTTAATTGCATGGTAAAAATATTAAAGTGTGGCCCAGGCTGAGATTGTTTTCTCCCAGGGTCAAAATGACACCCGCAGGCAAATCATTTGTATCGATTTGGTCTGCAAGCATGACCATTAAGTTTTTCAATGCGTCGAAATAGTCAGACAGTTTACAAACTTAACGACCATAAAACCCCCCATTTGTCTCTATGTAAATGAATGTAAACTGTTTACTGTTGTATTTTGAGAATTGAATTTAGAGAAAAAAGTAACAAAAATACACATTGGTACTTAGCTCAGCCAATCTGCTTGAGTCCTTGCCAGCGCTTGCGTGATGGCAAGGCCAATTTTATCGGTGTTAAAGGATTATCCAATCGGTGGCTAGATACTGCTTTGATTGACACAAACCCTTCTTATTATTAAATAATAAGTTATTAAAGCTATTGAAATGAAAAGTGCAGTTGTGGAAAACGTGATTCTGAAATAAGTCATCATGAAAAAAGTCATTATGAAATGTGAAAATATTTCATAATAATTTGGTATATTTTATTTATGCATGTCTTTCATTATTTTTTTCACGATTTCATTATTTCCTATTTCATCATTTAATTTTGACCGTTTTGGTCATCCATATAAAATGTGTAAGGAAATGGTTACAAAATTATTAAACCACATTTTGTTGTTATTTCTCTACCCCCTAATTCAGGGTCATACACACAACTGAATGGTAAGTTCATTCCTAAATAAAAAAATGAATTCAAAATGTGACTGATATTGTATTGTCAGTGTCCTCTCCGTGACTTCTCACCTTATACCCTTTCTTTGTCAGTTTGTGGCAATGCGCCACTTAATCCTAGGATTGTAGGGGGTCAGGATGCCCCCCAGGGAAGCTGGCCTTGGCAGGTCAGTCTGCACAGAGATGGCAGTCATGTGTGTGGTGGATCCCTCATCAATAAGGAGTGGGTGATGTCTGCTGCTCATTGTTTCCCCAGGTGAGCAATTAAAGGGACTATAAATGGGTTTAAATTGATGTGCATGGCAGTGAGGTAAAGGGAGGTAAGGGCCACCATGGAATTCCGCACTACAACCCCAAACAAGGGAACCAGTTCCATTGGAAGCCATAAATGCCCATCCCATAACACTACCTCCACCATGCTTCACAGATGAGGTGGTATGCTTTGGATCATGAGCAGTTCCTTCCCTTCTCCATACTTTTCCATTCCCATCATTCTGGTTGGTCTTCTCATCATAAGATGTTGTTCCAGAACTGTACAGGGTTGTATTTTGGCAAACTCTAATCTGGTCTTCGTGTTTTTAGAGCTTACCAGTGGTTTCCATCTTGTGGTCAACTCTCTGTATTTACTCAGGTGAAGTTGACATCTCCACAGATACGTCTACTTCCTGGAGGCTGTTCTTGATCTGGCCAACTGTTGTGAAGGGGTTTTTCTTCATAAGGGAACACATTCTTCTGTCATCCACCTCAGCTGTTTTCTGTGGTCTTCTGGGTGTTTTGGTGTTCCTGAGCTCACCAGTGTGTTCTTTTATTTTAAGAATGCATTAAATAGTTGCACTAAATCTCTGATGGGTTTGTTGTAATTTCTCAGCCTAATGAAAGGCTTGCTTAACTGGCAGGGACTGCTCTTTGGACTTCATATTGAGTGTTAAGAGCAACAGATTCCAAATGCAAATGCCACACTTAAAATCAAATCTAGACCTTTTATCTGCTTACTTGTAATTGAACTAATGAGGTAATAACAAAACACCTGGACATGGAACAGCTGAGACAGTTGAGAATTGTCTTTTGGACCTTGAAAAGGGAGGGACCACATATGGATGTGGATGTAAATACCCTAAAATGAAAACTGAAAGTCAGCACTTGGAGCTATTTAACTCCAATGTGTGGCGGTAGACAGCTAAAGTAATAATCATTTTGTCAATATCCAAATATTTATCAACCTGACAGTATTTTGGAAAAAATTTGTTCGAGATCCCCAACCATAAACAACCAATCAGGGCAGTTGGCTGAGGCGGTGGGCTACTTGTATTTCCTCTGTGATAATGGAACAGCACTGTGATTAATAAAGCTATTACACAGCTTAGGTTAGAACTGTGTTTTACGAGCAATTATGGGTTCTTTCTGAGCAACACGCCATTTTAAATTAATTTTACTGTTCTAGGATTGTGACTACTAGTGCCTTTTCTCCTGTTAACTGTACCATACACAATAATTTCTGTATAATGCATTTCATGCAGCCTATTTCATTTTGATTTAATTGGTTAAATTGCAGAGGATATAGAGGTATGGCGGAATTATTATTATTACAAAACTGCTAATTAAGATAAGCTGTGTAAAAGCCTCATTAATTGCCTTAAAATTGTTCATTCTACTCTATGGTGGGTATAAACCCAATTCACTAGGTTGAATTGTTGCTAGTATTTTAGGGTTTCTTTATGTTTACTGGATTCAGTTGTATGGACTTCAATTTCTGTGGTTTATGTTTGCACAGACTACGAAAAATACAAATGTTCTTTTACAAAGAGAATTAAACTTTTATATACTGGTCATGGTAAGGTTTATAGTAAGATTTCATAAGTATTGTTGCCAAATTACTGTAATTTCATGTGAAAGGTCAACTATAATCCCAGCATAATTGTCACTGGGACAAAAACGTTACAAAGGATATATATGAAATTGAAATTGCAACATGGAATGTGTTATAACATCAAATACAAACTGTTACAATAACTCTCTCTTTCTCTCTCTCCATATCACACAGCAATGACACAAGTATTTGGACAATTGTTCTGGGCCAACAGACCCAGGAGGGCAATAATACGAATGCGGTGGTTAGAAATGTCTCTGAAATCATCATCCATCCTGATTATGTTGGCTCCACCCACGACAATGACATCACTTTGCTTCGGCTCTCTTCACCTGTCAACTTTACTTTCTACATCAGCCCTGTCTGTCTGGCAGCCAATGACAGCTCCTTCTTCACAGACACCAGCAGTTGGGTCACTGGCTGGGGGAACATTAATGAAAATGGTGAGCACATTAATTGAAGTACAAAAATGCTATTGTGGGGTGTGATACCAGAGTATAACTGGTTTCCCCTACACCCAAAATCCTTTGAGCCTCATCGCAGATCATGCACCTCATATGGCAGGCTAGCTGCCATCTGAAATATCCATGAAGATAAGTTCTCTACAGTTTCTGCTTTTTCAGATTTGCTTAAGGAAATCAATCTCATCCTCTCTATAGCGGTTATATAATATCTCCATTATCAATTGGCTTCTTTCATTTGCCCGTATCTGCCTGTTAATTGTATATATATATATATATATATATATATATATATATATATATATAATAAAC
>JAOYSI010006469.1:19796-44612 GCA_025775065.1 Hiodon alosoides | reverse complement strand
GGGGTTTATTAACGACCCGGGACACCGGGTCCCCCCCGGGGGCCCAATTTTATGCCTCCGTCCAAAACTCCCCCCCGGGTGCCCCTGCAAACCCCCCCCCCCCCCCCACCCCCCCAGCCATTTGGCGGCAGCCTTGTGGCTATCCAGGAAAGGAGCTTGGTGTGAAACAAAAATCTTTCTATCTTTGATTCGTTCGGTACTTTTCCATGGAGAGATAAAAGCAATAAGAGTGCTCTCAGTCCCTCTGGAATGGGGAGAATATAATTATCTGGTCACGGGGCCAGGAAGAGACCAATTGCTGTTTCTGCCAGTGGAAAGGTGCATTCTCATATGCTGCGTTGCATCCCCGTTTCCGTGCATTCGCTATGTTCATGCAATACCGTCCGAGACCCAAACGAGAGCGGGGGAAAAGGGGAATGATTGGAAACCTACTCCCCACGCAAGCCAGTCCTCCCTGACCTTGAGGGCGATTTCAGGAAGGCGTTTCAAATTACCTTGTTTTTCCCCCTTCCAATCGACTGTCCTTAAAGGGTAATCTTTGTGCTGCCTCTCAGCAGATGTGAACGATGGTCCAGTGAAACACAAGCTCTTTCTTGCTTTCCCCTCAGTTCCTTTTAAACGGGGAAAGTTGAGGGGAGGAGATGTGGGGGTGGTGGGGGTTGGGGTGGTTGGAAAGAGGGGAGGGATTGAGGATAGTTAGGGTAGTCAGGGCCACAGAGGTTAGGCCACCGTCAGCGTTCTCCTTACTGCACTGGTTTCCGTTCCAGGGTTTCCCAGGTCTATCGATAGACAAGCTGTGGTCAAGAACATGGATTCAACATTCTCCCTGGGGACCATTAGCGTCTCAATAAAATAAAGGAAAGCCCCTCTAGTCCTTGCAGCCTTTTGGGGTTTGTGATTCTCCTTATCGGCCGTGATCCCAGACTGGTGTCCCCATCTTCCCCCAGGCCCCCCAGAGTGCTTTATACTGCTCACCTTTGGCAATGGCCGTGTACACGGGTTCAGACAATATCGTCCCTCTGGCTCTATCAGAGACCATCTGCACCCAAGCTGCTTTATCAGACATGAACACGCGAGCCCGGCCAATATTAAAGACCAATGATGGCGTTTTATATTCATGAGATCGGTTCTTTCCCCGAGTACTGGGATAAAAAGTCCTAATGGGCCCTTTGTATGGCAGTTTCATGGTGGCGGTAACAGTGTGCTTTGCCTATTTAGATTTTTCCTTCAGATCTATTCCTTGTCTGGCAATGAAAAACGAGGGGAAATTTGGACTGATTTATTGCATTTGGCTGGTTCTTTGTGTCGCCGTCTCCGTCTGTTTCTGAATTTACGTTTAAATTAAAAATACATTGCAAAACATGTACAATGCAAAGCCCGTTTCTTTAAAATTCACACAATTCAATTGTGCATGACAATACATTAAACAGATTTTTTTTAAAACGCCACTGCCCCCTGTAGACAAGCAGAACTTGTGCAGAGAAAGTAGACTGTGTTGGGACGGCGGGCTGTCGCCACGCCCTTCCCATTACAGTGCCCCTGACCCGCTTTCAAGATGTGATGCCTGACAGTCTGAGCAACAGACCAAGCAATTTATTACCCGTTCACCAGCACTATCTTTTGAAAAATTCTGGTAATCTCATCTTCCACTCTCCACGCGAGATATGGAAATTGAGATGGGGAGCCCGTGTGCGTTTATCCTCGTTTATCGCGTGTCGCGGAGCGCGCTCGGCGCCTCATGCGCTATCCTGGAAATCCATCTCCGTGTTCACAGATTATAACTTATATCTGCATTACCCGCCTGAGCAACTCTCTTTATCTCTCTTGCGGCGCCCTTGACGGAGTACCGATCGATATCTAACAGATTCAGGTGGCAGACGCGACAGGCATCCAGTTGTGATTTATGTATGCAATTTAAGAATATACATTTCATTTTTTTTTCTTCTTCTTTCGTTAAATCGATGAGATGGACAAAGAATTTCACTGTTCTCCGTTTTTGAAGATGTGAGCGCACCCCCCTCCCGCATTTGGCCTTCTTGCGGAAGAAGTCCAGAGCATTTTGTGTGGCACCTTTCAAGGTGAAAAGATCCCCCAGACGATCCGTCTTCATTCGGCGCACGGGAGGCGACCCAGATTGTGTGGGTTGTGCCAGGAAAGGCGAACGCTTTTTTTGTCATGAGTGACCTACAAAGCTAGGCAAGCCTGATAATTTTGTTGAAAGGAGGAGCAGGCTTCCCTAACCTACGAGCTTTGAAGGCACGTTTCAGTCATGGAATATTTACTGCTTTTAAACACAAAATGATGGAGTCATATTCATTATTAATCATATTGGTTTTATTAGGTGGGCCTCCATATCAAAGTGATTTTTTTCTTTCAAATATCTGTGTGCCTGTGTGTGTGTGTGTTTGTGTGTGTGTGTGTGTTACATATGTAATCCAAATGGTATGGGTTAATTGAATGGTATGGGTTAATTGAATTGTATGGGTTCATTGAATGGTATGGGTTAATTTAGTTGATTACTTATGGCTTCTGTTCTACTGTGCTAGCCACAAAACGTTTCCTGTTCCCGCCCCTGATCGTGCTTTATTCATCTCGAGACATACTACCAAAAACAATAATTCCTCTCCGCACAGTGTCAGTCCCACGTGTAGTTAAAAAAAACCCAAAAAAACCTGGCTTCTACACACCAGTCATGAAGTCTTCCAAAAAGCAATAGCCTTGTCGTAAATCACCAGGCAATCCTCGGGTTTCAAAGGAGAAGGCATGTTCGTAAGATGGGAGGGCCAATGGAAAAAGAATCCTGGGAAAGCCGTCGGGGATGTACAGGGCCATAACTCTGCTGATCGGACTGAAACGCAGCCCTCCGGTGTGGGCAGAGAGCCACGTGTGGAGGCGGCTCTTGGAAGTGGCCACATTTTCAAAGGTCGAGAGTGTGCACCGTGTGATTGTGTCGACCGAATACTTTTTGTTCACCCGATGCCACACCAGCAGCAGTCCGATCGAGGGGAAAAATGAACCGAAGGTTTATTAGTGACTGAAGAGTCTCAAGCAGGGAAGAACTGATAACTGATCTGTTTGGTATTCATCAGGACAAGGCTTCCTCCTTTCAACGTGGACGCCCGTTCCTAAGCTTCGCTTTCAGGCTATGGCCTCTGGAGCTGTTGTGCATGTGACAAATGCAGATTCATCACTGAGCTATGGTTTCTGTGACTAGCGAGCCTCAGAAAGGGGAACTGAATCAGATTTGTCACTTGTCCTGCAGATATTCTAAATGGTGTTCACACAGCACCCATAGCACCAATCTTCATGGAACTATAGAGCTGACGTGAGTCTTACAACGAAAATGAGTGAAAATGAGTGGCGTCCGTAGAAGAGTTACCACACCTGTCATGGAATTTAATTACCATTCAGTGTACATAGTGGGTCAGCAGGCACCACTGGTGGAGATCAATTATTCCAGAGTAAACCTGTGTGTTTCTGGCCTGCTAAATGCATGCAATTGACCTTACAACTCTCAGCTGTCAGTCAGCGATAATTCCCACATGGAAAGGTTAAGAGGATTCCTTTAAAAAAAGGAGCGATTTTCTTGGCCAAAAGTAATTTGCAGGGTTTTTCTTTTTCCACCAATGGGAAGAATGCAATATATCACAGTTAGGATAAATAGCGCTTCCAATGCACTGGAGTAATTAATGGTGATTAAAAAACCAAAATTGGCACAAAAGGTACGTTGCTCCACTGTCACGTTGAGTGGGGATCCTCCTTAAATGCGAAGTTTTCCAACGGTTTAAACAAGATGTCCATAGACTTTTAGGTTCCTCCTTATCTCCTTATAACGTGTATCTGCGTTTTCCCTTTTTCACACGTTCCCAGGTTCCATGGCGCAATGAACCTCAGTCAACAACTCTCAGCTGATAATGAACTTGTATTTATGAGGTTTATAAGCCTGCAATCACCATTTGTGTTGGACCAAGTGTTGGCATTTCAATTTCTCACGTACTGTTCTTTTAATCTTTTAGTAAAAAAATTTTTTTACATTTTTTTTAAAAGATAAATGCAGTGGAAAAATGATAATAGCTGTCCTTTTAGGGCAAAGAGGCTAATATTTTTAGCACAGGAAAGAAAGAAAACCATTCTTGGAAGCAAGCGGCACGGTCTCTGCTTGTACTGTGTAGACATGCCAAGGTTTTCTAATTACCTTAATTAGAAGAGTGGGTTGGGGGAAATGGCCATCAGTCTAGCAGAAGCTCTGTGAAGTCTGGGATTGTGTTAATCCTGTGGAATTTATGTCCAGCATCAATGACAATCTTTTGTACAAGGGTGTTTTATTCTTCGCCATAAGTGCAATGTGATTCACAGAGCTTGTATTTCGATTTCAGTCGTTACAAAGACAAAGACCAGAAGCCACCTTATACTCTTCCGTGCGTTTAGCTTACTCTCGTCAGGGACACATACTGTTTTTATCACCTTCGACTGTCAAACTCAGGTTCATATGTAAATAATGTCCTAAAATAAGAGGCATTTTTTCATTGTTTAGGATGTCTTAACACGCGACGGATACACAGAGCAAAATAAATGTATTGGTTATAGAAAATGCTACAATACTCATTTGGTGTCTCGGTTATGCCGGTGGATTGTTTAATCCAATTTATTTAATAATGACCAGTGAAACCATTGACTTGCACTGTTGCCTCGGGGAACTAGTAGCTTGATGTTCAAAAATCTTACAACAGTACAACAGTGGCACATTGATAGAATGCAATTGCCATGTGCTTTGACATTGCAGGTGTCTTTAGCAGTTATTCCCCTCATCAATTTGCCCTGGGAACAATCAAGGAAATGCAAACTATAGACAACGACGGACTGAAGTGGTGCAGGCCTTTTGCCGGCTACTGTTTGTGCTGTGTAATTTCTGTCCTCGGGTCCCAGTTTTAGCAAACACACTCTAGTGGAGTAATCGGACCACTTGGAATAACTGTGTTCGCTGGGCAGGGTTCCCCCGGGTGAAATTCCTCTCACATCGGAAGCTTGGCTGTCGGCTGCCTTTGTTGCAATCTAAGAAGTAAGTCAAATTGTGTCTGGCTGTCCTGAATGTCCAAGTGACAGGCTGTGTTACCCTTTTGCCTTGGCTTCAGACGGGCTGCCACCGAAGCCGCTCGAAGCCAACAGTGAAAGGAACCGGCATCCTCCCTTTCCCACGCCGAAGAAGAGCCGCCAACCGTTTTAATCCCCCCTCTGGTAATTGCTAGGAACTCTGGCCCATCGACAATTCCACACATCTACATATTAGTGTTAGAGACTATAACTGGATTCATTTCTATTATGCCAGCGGCTCCTGGTGCTATCGACAGTCGCTTTCGGTCTCTTTCTCTCTCTCTCTTTTAAGTTATTGCAAATACACACGAAAAGAAAGGTCTCTTTGAATGGTTTTCTCTGGAGACTCCGATGGAGGAAAGCCAACCTCCGAAGTGAAAAATCCCCACCATCCATCCAGAACTAAATCTTACTAGCGATTCTGTGCAATTTTCTGGTTATTTTTTTCGTTTAATCCCCGGTTTGCGACACTCGGGGCTTGGAGGAGTGGTGGTGGGGAGGGGTCCGCAGTGATTGTTTTTTGATCGTCCCTGGGTCACGGGCCACAGTGCTCCAGTTAGCTGGGGGACCATTAGGAAATGTCTGTCGGGGAAGCCTTGGTCCCTGGCTGTCGAACCAGGCCTTCTTTGTGAGGATGTGAAATACGTCGATCACTGCTAGACAGCTGGTAGAACATCTTGTCTGGGGGAAATCTCTCATTGACGAAGGGCGGTGAGAAATTACGATGGCCTTCATTGATTTGTTGTCCATCTGCTTTACCCTCGGGTTCAATCACTTTTCTCCAATAAAATATTGAATTGGCGATAGCTGGTTGTGTTGGTGCATCTCAGCTCGTTGCTATGACACCCTACCACATGCAGGAAGGGTGAGGAAGTATGACAGGTCTCCTCCTGTCCTGGTCGCTTTCTAGTAACCGGGCTCTTTTCCATGCTGCAGGCTATACAGCTCACACGAGACGTTCAGCGCCTATTGGTGTGGCATGTCCCTCTCGAAGGTACAGCCAGCCTATCAGGCGCCTGGAAAAGTCGGTAGGAGACGCCAGTTGTCAAAGACCTGAGAGATACCCGACCTCTTCAACCCATCCCATCGTATGACCCATCATATATAAACATTTGTGCGGGGTAGAGAGAGAGATCAGTAGTGCCCGACATTGCGTTGTATACTACGGCCTAGTCTGTGCATTTGACAGTAGCACAGGAGGAAACCCAAGTGGGAAACACAGTGGCCCAGTCAAATTCCTCCTGCTAGCAACGGAAATCAGGAAGAACAGGCAGCAGAGGGGGTAGGCATGGTGAGAAGGTGTTAAAAAATGTAGTGTCTGGATTTAATTAGCAGTTCAAAGAAGTGGGAGCAGTCTTTTTCAAAGCAAGAAGCAAACAACCTCACAATCAGGAAAAAAGTGATATTTGAAATTTGTCCTAGCGGTTCTGGACATGAGAGATGAAAGGACTGAGTTTTAGATCTCTTTTCATTTTTTTTTTGCTCTGGATCCCTTCACACAAACCAGGGCAACAAGGCTCACCCTTGTCCTGGCTCAAGTAAAAGTATAATGCTGCTTCTTGGATATCTAAAGATCTCGTCCCATGTAATTAGAGCAATTAATGTGCTATCAACCTTAATGGGGCACCATGCTCCTCAGCACCCGCTGTTCGACAATGGCTTCAAAGAGATGCTCTGGAGTCTCCACTGTCTTACTTCTGCTCTTTTTCCAAATTTCCCCGAAAAAATTAAAAAAGTAAAGCCAAGCAAAATGTTTGAGTTCCTGTCTGGAACTTTCCAAGGAGTTACATCGGTGAGCGAAAAATGGCGTGGGCATCAAGAGAGCGATCAAAGATGGGTGGTTTGTGATTTGCGTACACCGGGATCTCGTGAACTCCAAAGCCAGCGGACGGCAACCCCCAGAAGGACATTAATCTGTCAGTTTTAATTGCTGTGTCGGATGTCCTGGGGAGGGGTGGTATGCAGGTATCCCTTGCTTTTCCACTATTACCTGTCATTAAAGGAATTGTAAGAAAATAGCTTCCAGCTCACAAGGTCATGCATTCCTGTTCGCCCAGAATTTGCAAAGTTAGCCTCCTGAGGACAAAAAAAACTGAAACCTTTCGGCTTCTGTGTATCCACTGGAGACTGTCTGCTTCTGATTAGCTTATCAGGCCACTGCAAGAGATTTTCATGCTTTTTAAGCAAAGGACAAATGATGTGTGCCCTCTAGAGCAGTCCATCCATGAAACAAGCCACAGAGGTGCCAGAAAACACCCAGAGGTATGACAATGATGTGCGTTGATTTCCCGTTGAACAAATGGGGTACAAAAATGCCCATACAATATATCAGACTAAATGCTACGCAGCTCATAAGTAGTGATGAAAGAGAGGAATCAGGCAGTACACAATGTACATAACAATTAAAATGACGTAAGGAAAAACAACAATTAGACCAGCCAAAATTGGACAAGGATACCCCGCCCCACACAAATAACAACGCAACCCAACAAAAAGCTGGCAGCACTTAACCAAACCAAATTCCAGAAACAATATTACCATGGCTTAACCAAACTCAGCCTTAACGAAACTGAAAAGAAAACAAGGATGGAAAAGTCCCATGGCAACCGGTCACCTTGCTCTCCCACTCGTTCCTGTGGTTCTACTTTGGCTCCCTTTTTTCATAGACCCCGCCCTCCTCATCACGAGTGCCAAATGCCTTTCCACTGAACCAAAAAAAAAACCCCAAAGCAAAAAGAATGACCACAGCCTAACCGTTCCCTCACTCCCAGACAGCAACACTCAAACAACCCATACCTGCTGTATGTTCGGTTTGGTCTATGGCAAATGGCAGCTGTGCCATTCAGTGGTACCACCTCGTCTTGACAGTCTTGACATTGCAAATTTACTGATTACTTTAAATAATAAATAGATTTTTTTGTAACTGGTTGGTAGATTTCTTTCCCATTTAACTAACAAGATGTTTCCTTTCTTAATAGGACTCAAGGAGTCCATCTCTACTCCAAGTATTCAGGCAAATCACACGGAAGAACCACCAGTATCCTCACACCACCAGAATCCCAACGAAACATGGGGAAGGAGGGCCTAGTTGTGGCCTGTTTGACAGCAGCGGCCCTGCTCCAGCTCACAACTGCAGGGCTGGTGAGGAAGGTCATTCGTCACCGGAGAGAAACCCTGAGGCCTCCGGGAGTGGAGAATGTCTCCCTCCCAGACCCCGACCAGCCGGTGGTGTTCAACCACGTCTACAACATCAACGTTCCCGGCGGGTCCATGTGCTCCGTGGACCTGGACTCTCCTGGGGGGACCGAGCCCCAGCCCGAGCCCAAGGCTGCCCCGTCTGACCCGCACGCCACCGAGCACACGCTGGATGGGGAAAACCAGATCGTCTTCACCCACCGCATCAACATCCCCCGGCAGGCCTGCGGTTGCGTGAGCAGTCTCCCGGATCTGAAGGATCTCCTGAGCCGGTTGGAGATGCTGGAAAGTGAGGTTTCCAGTCTGAGAGAGCAGTGTGCCAGTGGGGCAGGCTGCTGCGCTATACCGGCTACAGGTGCGCTGAGCTCTACCTAGTTACTCATTATGGGTCGGAAATGTTTAGCATAATGCTAACAAAAAAACTCGATTTATACCTGTTTTAGCATCTTTTGTACCCATTAAATACCTTTGCATCCTTTCTTGTGTCTCAGACAAAGCTTAATGCTGAAACTGTGATTGTGAGAACGTCTTTGATTGTGAGAGCAACTGAGGTTCTGAGTACTGAGGCCGCTTATGTCATCTTCCAGGTGAGGTGGGAACCAAGCCCTATTGCAACGGCCGAGGCAACTACAGCACAGAAACCTGCAGCTGCGTCTGTGAGCCCGGCTGGAAGGGACCCAACTGTACCGAGGCAGAATGCCCCGATGACTGCCAGGACCAGGGTCGCTGTGTGGATGGGAAGTGCGTCTGCTTCGAGGGCTTCGCTGGGGAGGACTGCGGGATCGAGGTGTGCTCTGTGGACTGTGGCGAGAATGGCCAGTGCGTTGATGGGGCTTGCATTTGTGCCGACGGATTCATCGGGGAGGACTGCTCCCAAACCAGCTGCCCCGACAACTGCCTGGGCCGGGGCCGCTGTGTGGATGGGGAATGCGTCTGCGAAGAGCCCTGGACGGGCTTCAACTGCTCCGAGCTCATCTGCCCCAACGACTGCTACGACCGCGGCCACTGCGACAACGGCACCTGCTACTGCGACGAGGGCTTCACCGGGGACGACTGCGGCGAGCTCACCTGCCCCGGGAACTGCAACCACCGCGGCTTCTGCGTGGACGGGAAGTGCATCTGCAGCGCGGGCTATACCGGCGAAGACTGCTCCAAGCTGACCTGCCCTAGCAACTGCAACGAGAGGGGCCACTGCTTCAACGGGATGTGTGTCTGCGACCCGGGATTCCAAGGAGAAGACTGCGGAGAGCTGTCCTGTCCAGATAACTGCAACAACCGGGGACGCTGTCTTCAAGGCAAGTGCGTATGCGACCCTGGGTTCCAAGGGGATGACTGCTCAGAGCAGTCTTGCCCGAACAATTGCCTGGACCGGGGGCGCTGCATCAATGGGCAGTGCGTCTGCCAGGAGGGCTTCGCGGGCGAGGACTGCAGCATCCGGACGTGCCCCGATGACTGCAGCAGCCGCGGAGACTGCGTGGACGGCAAGTGTGTGTGTTACGCTGGCTTCACAGGCAAGGACTGCCGAGAGCTGACCTGCCCCAACGACTGCCTGAACCGCGGGCGCTGCAAGGCCGGTCAGTGCATCTGCAATGAGGGATTCACCGGGGACGACTGTGGCGAGAAGACGTGCCCCAATAACTGCCTGGACCGGGGCTACTGTTTGGACGGGAAGTGCGTCTGTTGGGAGGGTTATGCTGGCGAGGACTGCTCCGAGCTCACCTGCCCAGGGAACTGCCACGATAGGGGGCGCTGCGTCAACGGGATCTGCCTCTGCGACGAGGGTTTCGTGGGGAGCGACTGTGGAGAACTTGGCTGCCCCAATAACTGCCACGATAGGGGGCGCTGTGAGAACGGGATCTGCCTCTGCGACGAGGGTTTCGTGGGGAGCGACTGTGGAGAACTTGGCTGCCCCAATAACTGCCACGATAGGGGGCGCTGCGTCAACGGGATCTGCCTCTGCGACGAGGGTTTCGTGGGGAGCGACTGTGGAGAACTTGGCTGCCCCAATAACTGCCACGATAGGGGGCGCTGTGAGAACGGACAGTGTGTTTGTGATGAAGGCTACATTGGAGAGGACTGCTCCGAAGGTAAGAGGAGTCAATAATACCTGTGTTACACTGAACTACAAAAGGTACATTTTGTCTCGTCATTTGATTAATCCAACGGTTAGTTTCCTTGTTCGTTATTTAATCCTCTGCCAAAGGAAACATTTATGGACTTAGATTTAAACAAACTGGCATTAAATGTTTGCGACTTGATAAAAGGTGTTTTATTTTTTAAATATATGGCAGTAGGCGTTTTTTCCCTCTGTTATTGTTTTTGAAGACTTCTTGAAAACTCATCAATTGACCCTGTGATGCAAATCCACTGTGGAGTTTCTGCAGGATCGTGTGTGTTTTGGCAGAAATGTATGACAGAAATATGCTGAAAGTGTTTGCTACTGAATTGATGTCCTTCCATTGATTCCCTTGTGGAGTTCTGCAGAGTTCATTATCAAGGAATCAACATCCTGTCGATCCTAGATTCTAATGGAAAGAATTGTAACGTTCACGAAAAACAAAAAAAAACTTTATATTAAGGAGAATACTATAGCAATACCCTCTGAAGACACTTCATCATAGTCTTTTCTTTACTGAAACAATATGATCAAACATACTTTATACTGAATTACAGTTTATCAGTGGGGCGAATCATTACCAACATTGGTAATTTAGTCTGACATACCTATACTTTATAGGACAAATAGTTTCCCTTTTGAGTTACTTGAGGAGTCTCACCACTTACTTTTGGTTTTTTTCTGCAGTGTCCCCCCCCAAGGACTTGACCGTGACCGAGGTTACCCCAGAGACAGTTAACCTCACCTGGGTCAATGAGATGCTAGTGACAGAGTACCTGGTCACATACGTGCCTACAGCACCAGGTGGCCTGGAGTTGGACCTCCACGTGCCAGGGGACCAGAAGACCGCCACCATCAGGGAGCTGGAACCCGGCATTGAGTACCTGATCAGCGTCTACGCCATTCTAAACAACCATAAGAGCATCCCAGTCAGCGCCAGGGTGGCCACACGTAGGTTCCTAGCTAGCTTGTAATAGGCTGGTCTCGTTTGCCACGACATCGCAGCA
Source organism: Hiodon alosoides (assembly GCA_025775065.1). NCBI lineage: Eukaryota > Metazoa > Chordata > Actinopteri > Hiodontiformes > Hiodontidae > Hiodon > Hiodon alosoides. The sequence goes on along the minus strand of JAOYSI010006469.1, from coordinate 33,203 downwards.
ATCTTCTCCTATACTGTCTGTGGGCAAGTCAGCGCTTATGTAATTGAATACAATACAATACAAGACAATCCGAAAGCTACTTGTTCATACATATTTCTCAATTTTCTGTATCTTCTCTATATAATGACGTAAAAGTCAAAGGACATTTAGAGGAAAATCTCATACATTTTTTTTTTGCTTTTACGAACACCCTAGATCTCCCGGAGCCTGAAGGCCTGAAGTTTAAATCTGTGCGGGAGACTTCTGTGGAGGTACAGTGGGACCCCCTGGACATTCCCTTCGATAGCTGGAACCTCATCTTTAGAAACACGGTGAGCCTTTCTGCCCGACTATAAGAACCCAGTTTGTCCTGCACTGTTTGACCGCTAATACCTGCAGCTCACACACTCTCAGGACACAATTCTAGCCATGATAGACAAAGTCCCCTCCTGTTAGTGCCTGGAAGTTCTCCACATTAACCAGCTCACACACTCTCAGGACACAATTCGGGCCGTGATAGACAAAGTCCCCTGCCCGTTAGTGCCTGGAAGTTCTCCACATTAACCAGCTCACACACTCTCAGGACACAATTCTGGCCATGATAGACAAAGTCCCCTCCTGTTAGTGCCTGGAAGTACTCCACATTAACCAGCTCACACACTCTCAGGACACAATTCTGGCCGTGATAGACAAAGTCCCCTCCTGTTAGTGCCTGGAAGTTCTCCACATTAACCAGCTCAAACACTCTCAGAACACAATTCTGGCCATGATAGACAAAGTCCCCTCCTGTTAGTGCCTGGAAGTTCTCCACATTAACCAGCTCACACACTCTCAGGACACAATTCGGGCCGTGATAGACAAAGTCCCCTGCCCGTTAGTGCCTGGAAGTTCTCCACATTAACTAGCTCATAAACACTGAGGACACAATTCTAGCCATGATAGACAAAGTCCCCGTCCCGTTGTAAAAACCTTCTGTAGTCCGAGGACACCCGGCGGTGTCCGAAAAGGCGCATGACGCCTGAAAAATGAATCTGAGGTCTCCCCCTTTTGGAGCAAAGTGTCCTGAGAGGGCACTAACAGTCGTTGGTTACGGATTCAAGGAGCCCTGGCTTGTTTCCATGGAGTATTTTTAAGGGCCCTTAGCACTTCTGAAAAAGTGTGCCATCACCAGCACACAGAAACAAGTGTTAATTTGGCACGAAACTCCCCTTGCATAATGTTTAAGAGCTGCAGTCCACTTTCAGCAAAGTGAGGCTTACCGGGCCAAGGAATCAATTAACTTCATTTTATATACACTCTGGTGTAAGTAGTGCGAAATTGCAGATTACTAATTTAGTGGGCTTTTATGTGAGAGAGATCATTTAGAAGTTCTCCTGGCTGCATAAAACTTTACGTCAGAAAGTTCCAACTTCTGTTTGGCACACAAGCATAATACGTCTCTTTAGAAGACATTTATTTGGATGATGAAAATCAAAATGAAAGGTAATGTATTTTTGCTTGGATACGCTCTAGAACCTTATAGGGATTTAAAATCTATCTTGGATGTTAAATGCCTCCAACTCTGAGAGGGTTGGACAAGGGAATTGTAGTTTTTTCAAAGTATTACATTCGCAAACACAAGGATGGACACAAACTTTGTACCTGGATTGCTTCAGAGTGTGGGCTCAGCATGGGCTGGGTTCCCCTCCCAGGGTGGCAGCATCTGCTGAACAAGTGAGTGATTTGATGGGTTGGGTTGCAGAAAGAGGAGAACGGGGAGATCCTTAACAGCCTGGCACGTCCTGAGACAAGCTTTGAGCAGTCGGGCCTGGGGCCAGGTCAGGAGTACGAGGTCAAACTCCAGCTGGTGAAGAACAACACACAGGGACCTGCCGCCAGCAAGAACATCTTCACCAGTAAGAAACTCACACTCCATCTCGCTGGAAGGTTTTGCTTCCTCCATATTTTTTGCTTTGAATGATGGAGGGTTACTCAATATTAAAGCAGTAACATTTGTTCAACATCCACATTAATATATACAACGTTCTAAAAAAATGTCGTACATGTACTACGATCATTATTTGGCAGTAAGATAATGTAGCCCGTAAAGATTAGTGGATAAGGATTGGATCATTTAGTTTTAAGAACGTGTGTAAATGTAAATGAGAGACTCCACGAGAGTAAGGGAAGGCCATTCGTTATTCAGCCAGTGTCACTCTTCTGCAGTTTTACCCATTAGGATTAGCTTCACGCTCTACTGCGTACAGTGTATAGAAGGCACCCCTCGTAATATTACCGCAGGGATTCAAGTTGCATTGACTAATGGCCATTTTTTTCCCTTTGCTTCTCTCCAACGCCCCTCTCAGAGATCGACGCCCCCAGCCAGGTGGAGGTGCGTGACGTGACAGACTCCACAGCGCTGATCACCTGGTTCCACCCTGTGGCTCAGGTGGACGGAGTGACCCTGTCCTATGGACCGACCTCAGACTCCGCTGAGAGGAGCTCCGTGGACCTGTTGCCCTCAGACACCCAGTACCATGTGGGCAACCTGGACCCTGACACGGAGTACGAGGTGTCCCTGATGTCCAGGAGAGGGCTGGTGACAAGCGAGCCGGTGTACGAGTCCTTCCTTACAGGTAAAAGAAATGAAAGGGAAATTTAAAGGGGAAACCCATTTAAACTCTTCAGATATTCTCTCACAAACGCAGAACACGCGTGCGGCCTCGTGTCGGGTGTTTCGCCTAAACAAGAGGATCAGCTGCAATGTTAACTCGGGTCTTTGGGTGCCCCAGATCTGGACGCCCCCCGGGACCTGCGGGCGGTGGCCCAGACAGAGGAGGCCATCACCCTGGAGTGGCGGAACAGCCAGGCAAGCCCTGGCAGCTACCGCATCAAGTATGGCCCCATTGCCGGCGGTGCCCATGGCGAGATGCTGTTTCCCAGCGGGCAGCAGGAAACCACACAGGCCATCGTCACTGGTGAGTGTCACACCAACGTTCGAGGGGTGGGCTTGGATGTCCACCAGGCACATCAGGGTACATGAAAGAAGGCCATTTGTCTAATTGGTCACAGTCAGCTCTGTTTTACAGTGAATATTACCATTCCCAAACAGTTCATAAAACCCATGAAATGCTGCCCAAATAGGATTAGCGAAAGATGTATTATGAGGAGATTGTTTTCAAATGTTTCTTTTAGCTTGATTCAGGGTTTTCCAATTTTGAACAGAAAGCCTTTTAATGCTGATATTTCCTGTCTTTACTGCTGTTCAACATCCATGCATTCTTGGCCAAAATGAATAGAAAATCATTTCATTAAAAGCCATTGTTTGTCAAGCAGTCACAGTTCTGTTTTCTGGATAGTCATCGTTGAACTGAAAGCACTTATTTCCAAAGGGCTGGCTTTGTTTTTGTGCTGCCAAACGTTACGGCCGCCACAAAAGGCCCACTCTATCTGAAAGACTTCAGCGTTCAGCGCCTGTAAGGGCTTTTTGGCCCCGACGCGGAGCATCAGTCGAACAAGCCGTTTCTCTCCATCTCTCCGCGCGCCTCTCGTTGCCTGCTCTGAGGGAACCGCGTAACGGTGCATCGATGGGAAGGAGAACGTTATCATTTCTTTTGTCCACGTCCCTCCTTTTGTCCGTCGGAGCCCCACCCGGGTCTATTCATGCCACGGCTCCCCAGACTCGATACTCCGCTCTCTGCCCCTTTTGTTTCACGCGCTTATCATTCCTAATCACTGTCACACGTGTGATTTTTACTGATAATGACTTTCCTCGGCCTAGTAGCCTCCTTGGGATTTAATAAAGACAATCAATTATGGGATTCGGATCAGGGGCCTCTAATTACAGGGGCCAGTTGCTCGGGTGGCAAATATTGTTTTTGGCCCCCGGCGAGGTGCTCTTCACACCAGTCCACCTACCAAGAAGTCCCCTCCCTCGACAGACAGAGAAGACGGATGGCCTTAAAATACTGCCAGGGTTCAAATTTAACTATGGTAACTAAAAAAGTTACCATTACCATTATCGGTATTAAAAAAAGATGCAAAAATGAGAGTATGGTGAAACTACTGTGAATTAGTGCCAAATGTTTACCAAAACACATGTAATTAAAAAGCCTGTCGATTACTGAAAGAGTAGGCTGAAGGCAATTACATTTTTAAAACTATCTTGTTCATGTTTATGGAATAATGCTAAATGGACACTAAACAAAAATGTAAATAATTAATTAAACTGCCCCATATTTAATATCCTGTTCAAATCAACATTACAGTCTTTTCAATGTTTTGTGGGTCAGGCACCTGTGCACCTATTTATTTTTTTTCAACAATTCCCATCTTGTCTTGTCACTTAGGTCTGAGGCCCGGGACGGAGTATGGTATGGGTGTGACCGCGGTGAAGAGTGAGCGCGAGAGCGTGCCGGCTACCACCAACGCTGCCACCGGTGAGGACGTCTGCCAGCCACCTTGCATGGCTGCCAAAACCATCCAGCTCGATGGGTAACCCACAGGTCGGGGTGCAATATTCAGGAGACCCATTGGGATGACCATAATGAGATTACATTTAAATCAATCGGCCCTAGTTCTGGAGAGGCTCGCGGTCTGTGGGCTCTTGTCCCAGACAGGCGGTCCACCAAATCATCCAGCTAATTATTGTCTCAATTGAACCATTTTGTGCAGCCAGACAGCCTGGGTAAAAAATGCCCCCCCCCCCCCCGGCGATAGGAGCTGAGTGGGTCCGAAACAATGTGCATCGGTGCCTTGTCCCTCCTCTCTGTTTGACGGTCCTCATTTCATGCCGTTGTCTTGTGCGATCAATGGAAACGTAGCCGACTCAACCTAGCAGTTTGGGTGCGAGTCTTTACAGCACACCTGAGTGGGACCTCACTGCTCAGACTCCTTCACTCCGTCACTCCCAGACCTCGACGCACCCAAGGCCCTGGCAGTGAGCGAGGCGACGGAGACCACACTCACCCTTGTCTGGAGGCAGCCATTGGCCAAGATCAATGCCTACAGGCTGGTTTACGTGTCAGCCGACGGCAGGAGGGCGGAGGTGGAGGTCCCGGGCGACGTCACCAGTGAGACACTGAGGAGCCTGAGCCCCGGCATGCTATACACCATCACCCTGACGGCGGAGAGGGGCAGACAGAGGAGCAGCCCTGCCACAACGTCTGCATCTACAGGTGAGAGCGCCTCTGACTCTACAGGTAAGAGCACCTGTGACCCTGACAGGTCAGCACACCTGTGGCCACAAGTCCCAAGGAACCCTGTGTCAAGCCGGTACACTTTCACAAGCTGGTTCACTTTCACAAGTTGGTTCACTTTCACAAGCTGGTTAATTTTCACAGGCTGGTTCACTTTCACAAGCTGGTTCACTTTCACAAGCTGGTACACTTTCACAAGCTGGTTCACTTTCACAAGCTGGTTAATTTTCACAGGCTGGTTCACTTTCACTAGCTGGTTCACATTCACAAGCTGGTTAATTTTCACAGGCTGGTTCACTTTCACTAGCTGGTTCACTTTCACAAGCTGGTTCACTTACACAAGCTGGTACACTTTCACAAGCTGGTTCACTTCCACAAGCTGATTTGTGTTTGGCAAGGAAAGCTTACACAAGCAGATTACAAGCACTAAGCAACTCAGCAAGGAGGTTTTTAGTGCTATGTGGATACAATTGATCAATTAAAAGACCAGAAATTAATCAATTTATCTATTCCTTCAATCAATCTGTATCCTGTGGATGCTCACCAGTTGAACCTAAACTCAAAATCAATTTTTCAGCACTAGATTTCTTGCACCGTGAATATAATGAATTGTTCCTTCTCATTCATGCCTCTTTATTTCCACATCAGACCGCTCATTTTGCACACTGGGATTTATTTAACTTTGCACAGAAACAAGGGAAAGGCAAATATCAAACTTCACTCCTCTGGACACCAGCGGTCAGGCTGCCCAGCAGATTTTCCAAACTAAACACCTTTTTGGAAGAGGGTTCCACATTCGCGCAACGGGATATCGGCTAACTCCATGGTTGTGGGCTAAACTGATATGACTTGAGGGAACAGTGGGTTTAGCGCCAGATACATTTTGTCGGCAGGATTGCCGAATGCCCTGAACGGGGGTGATTTGTGCACCGTAAGGAGCTCATTCATGTGATAATGGCAGCGTTAAGCCCCATTGGCCCCTCGGCCATGATGAACTGCGAGGTCATCCGATAAAGGGATCCCCCGGTACCGCCCCCAGCCTCAGCATTGTCTCCAAAGCCAACCACTCCCTAAATCTGCCCCATTTATCTTCCTTATTGCGGCTGTCACTGTCCACCAGCCGCACGCAAACGCTGTGCGTTTTCCCTAGGTGCACAATGGGATCAGGGTGACCATGTGTCCCCCGGGACTGGCCATTATTCGTGTTTGACAATCACCATTTGAAAGGATTACAAGATTTTCAGAGACCACTGGAGTGTGTGATTGTAAGGCACGGTATCCTGGTGGCACTATAAAATAGGTTTAGCGGATACCACGGGACGTTTCTCGAAAATTTATGCCGAGATAATTCCCCTTCCAGAATATGAATCTTCAAAAGCGTTAAGAAGGACGTACTCTTGTTTTTGGCAGCGTATATATTCACTAATTCTAATTTAGGATGATACGTATTCCTAGAGGTCACCTCTCAGTCTGGCCTCTACTAAATGATCTGTATTACAAACACACCTCGAGGCATGGCTAAATCTGGGATTGTTTCCTTTCCAAAGAGCTGATAGAACAGGAATTACCTTATCGAGGATTACCATAAATTCAGCTAATCGGTGAATTGGAAAAGTAAAACAATTGTGCAAAGCCTTTGAATGTATTCCAAACAGAAGGAAAACAGTTGAAAGACCCTTCAAAACCAATGAGTTAGGCTGCTATATAGAAAGAAAAAGGAGAATTTCTAGGCTGGGAAACCCAACAGGAAAACATTTACCCTGGCCACCGGCTTAGTTTAAGAGCGAACCAAGATAAACATTTGACAAAACTGTCTCTTTGTAAAAAAAATAAAAATAAATGTTTCCCATTAGTGTAGAATCATCCTATTATCTGACTAACCACCTGAGTTAAAAAAAAAAAAAAAATCGATCACAGATTTGTTTTGGGATGGGTTGAGAAGGGAAGATGATGGCTTTGACTGCCATCAGAGACAATGAATGCCTTCTCTCACTGGGAATCAAAGGCACACATTGTTAGTGGTGAGATCGTGCTTGGACTCTCAGGCCACGGCGCCTGCTGATTTCAGTTATTTCCGACACTTAATTATTTATTAAAGATCCTTGCCAATTGGAGCCGTTGCTGCTACAGGTGCACTGCACATTATTACTGCATAATGGCTAGTCTGCTCATCCCACCGTGGGGAGCACAGTGGACAGAATGGTGGGAATCGGCGGGGCCTAATTCCGCTTACCAGAATTTTCAGTCTGCACTGAACTTTTCCGGTGGGCTGTGTAAATGAGACAGGTGGCTTGAACGTGATAGGCTGAGACCGTTTGTATTACTTTCTCACCCTCCATTGTGTGTTGTGGCTGTTTTTTGTTAGCAAAAAGCAAAAGTATGGCAAGACCATAATTAAACCTTGTCATGACCGGGCCTAAGAGATAGCATTGTGATCGTGAGAGATAACCTTTGGACCTCATCACATGACCTTTGCTTTCTGAGGCAGACAAGTTTTGTCCACTAGTCCGGAACTCAGAAGTGCACCATAATGCTTCTTAACATAGTTATAGTCGTCTTAACCGACGGGTAGTAGAGATTAACATTTTTAGGTTGGCAAAACATAGAGAAATTCTAAGGCTAACTTAAGAGATCTTCCAAAGACCATTTCTCCTCTTTTCTTACGTTTTCTCTTTCAACTTCGGGAAACCATTTTCTTTATGTAAGAGTCTCTTTTCAGCATCACAGTAATTGTAACTACGCCCAAAACACACCTGTCGAGATGTGGACCCCGGCGAAATGGTAGCGGGTTCCTGACCCAGCCGGGCTTCTATAAGGAGCCGTTAGTTTTGCGACACATCCAACCCGTCCGCTTCTTTGTGTTCCATTATTGTGCCATTCCACGGCGCATCTGGAGAGAATAATGTTCCCTCGCTCACTGCGTCTGGAGAGAATAATGCTCCCTCGCTCACTGCGCCTGGAGAGAATAATGTTCCCTCGCTCACTGCGTCTGGAGAGGATAATGCTCCCTCGCTCACTGCGCCTGGAGAGGATAATGCTCCCTCGCTCCCTGCGCCTGGAGAGGATAATGCTCCCTCGCTCACTGTGCCTGGAGAGGATAATGCTCCCTCGCTCACTGCGCCTGGAGAAGATAATGTTCCCTCGCTCACTGCGTCTGGAGAGAATAATGTTCCCTCGCTCACTGCGCCTGGAGAGAATAATGTTCCCTCGCTCACTGCGTCTGGAGAGGATGATTCCCAATGCAGCGCGTCCCTCGCTCAGTGGATCTGCAGGGCGCGTGCCTCTCACCCCAACGCTAACACTGCAAGCAGGGCTGCACTATGCTCCAGGGCTCAGGCAGCCTGCAGGACACCTGTGAAGACGATAATGGCAATGGCCTTTCAGGGCTGCTAATGCACAAGCTGCTTGGCAACGAGACAGCAAGGCGTAGGCATTAATGGCAACCGGTAAAGGAGGCTGATGGTGCAGATGGTGGTGAAGAAGGAAACCGCGTGGAGCCGAATGTTTTCTGCGTTCACAGCGAATGCAAATTAACATGATACTAAGACAGATAGATATATAGATGGATTAGATAAATAGATTAGATAGACAGATACTAATGTTAAGATCAGCGATGTTTTAAAAGACCTTGACACTGTTTCACCTCACACACACTTTTCCATTCAGATGACACTAGTTTATCACTGGAGTATATTACTGCCTAGCACTGTCTAGTTCAGTGAACGTACATTTCTCATAAGCGTTTTAAGTGCCCTTAGCACAGCCATCTAAATCAAGAGGTCTCGGTTCCAGAGCACAACTCAGACAAGCTTTAATCTCACCGCTGCTTGTCTTGAGACATGTTTAAGTTACTTCTGTCTACAGCTGAAAACCTTCACCGATCCACAATGAGACCGCCTTCCTTGGAAGAGTCATGTTTTAGAACATGCTTTGGCACAACAAGCAGTCCTTAACTTCTCCATGATGGATGGCTCAGATGTCCTGCACTGAGTGGGGGGCGGGACCACAGACAGCGGGGAACCGGAGCTTCCTCCGTCCATAATAACCATGTAGCCGCTTGCTTGTCCCGATGAACTTAGCGCCCATTCACCTCACGTTCCACTGGGGGTCAACAACCAGGTGGTGTATGGTTCCACGGTGTGAGCTGAAAACAATGACAACAATCGGCAGGAGTACTTTAATGGACTAATTTGCTTCATCGACCGAATTCATTAGCAGGTTTTTTTTGTCAAGTAGTCCGAAGCAGATGGTGATTATTCCAGAGGAGGTAATGGGAATAATGTGATTTGTGTATCTATTTAGTTTTTTTCTCTCAATTGATTTAGCGCATTTAAATCAAAAGGCCATGTTCTCAAAACAATTACCATCGCCATCAAAACTAACTTTGTTTTGGCAGTTTATACCAAATTTACTACAAAATGCCGTTCTGTCCTTTCCGGTTATATCTGTTATATCTTCACAGGCCCCATTAGGCCTTTCATACACCTTTCATACACCTTTCATACACCTTTCATACACCTTTCTCCTCCAGGATTAAACCTCCTCCTACCACTGTAACCTATGTCATTATCCATGCATTAACCATGACATGAGACTTGACCAAGACATTGACTGTGAATCTCTCTTTCCCTCTCACATTTTACACTATTAAATAGATGGGTTCTGCTAGTAATGTCAGGATACCCCTGTTGAAAGTCAGTGCACCTGTAGGTAGTTTGACAAGACCGCGTGTAGATACATTTTTATTAAATACATTTGGGAATTTTTGGATTATGTGGAGAACAGCGTCACGCACAAATTACATAACAGAAAATTGCAATTGAACTATTTTAGTTTTTGACTGTCTCTAGCAGCGATTGCCAGAATTGGCCAGGGAACCTGTTATTGCCAGACACAAATAGAGTTAAGTGATTCACGGTGAAGATGACTGGGGTTCGCGTTACAAATTTGTTTAGTCTCAGTTGTTGCCATTAGCATCAAGGCAGCCACAAAGTAGAAGCTGACATTTTTCCAAGATTTGTCATCCCGTTTCCTCCAAGGAGATGAGAGAGCTGAAGCTTTCCTTGGTTAACAGGTCTAGACGCCCACGCTATCTAGTTTCACCGGCCAAGTGGATTCTACCCATTATACTAATGACACTCGGAAGACACGGCAGACATTCTGTGTCTCCTGCCGCCCGCCACTTCCCCCAGGCTATTTATCCTGCTTGAAACAGCTCAAAAGAGGCACATATTTCAATAGTCTCCTTTTCCTCCCGGTCCTCTCCTAATTGAAGTCCAGATTTTAGGCGAGTGGCGGGCGGATTTGGGCTGCGATTTCCCGGCCCGGAGAAAAGGGCCCCTTTGGACTCCTTGGGAGGGCTCTTTTCTGTATGCGTTCCCAGTTCCTCCCGACACTCAGACGTCTCTCCATTCTCATGCTTGCCTTCACACATTTTTCAGGGGGCTGGACTGCGGAGACGACGGCTGAATGTGGTGGGCAGTCAGCCCTTGCATGTTAATGTGCGAAAGGCAAGCTAGCTGAACGGTGACATTTGCTTAATCCTAATCCATAAAATGCCATTTAGGCTCTTTCTCTACCGGCTGATTACCTTGCATGCGCTGAGCACGCCCGTCTCCCGTCCCTCAAAGGCCGCATTTTTAAAAGGCGCTGTGTTGTGAATCACTAGGATATCCGGATGCATACACTGAGCCATCCTGTTACATCCTGGGAACTCTTTAAGACCGATTCTCCTTGAGAACCGTCTCTGCGCGGCTTGGAAGCTCAGCCCGGCCGAGGACCGGTTCTTTGTGCATTCGGACTGGTTTTCCCCGGTGGGTCGCTCGGAGCCTCACCAAGCCACCCCCGACAGACGCGCTTTCGTAGGCGCTGATCTCGTTCCCAGAGGGCAGCTTCCAGGGAAAGGGGGTAACCGGTCGCCATCACATGTTAGTGCCGCCGGAGAAACCCGCTGCTTTCCTGTCTGACAAGTTGGCGGGAGCCAGGCCCCGCTTCCCTAATGAGGAATGACAGCTCCGCAGGACCCATGGCCGCTGGCTCACGTTACCGTCTCCCTCTCCCCTCCGCCCTGAGCGCTTGGCATTAGCCAAAGTCAGAAAAGAAAAAGGGCTTCAAACGAGTCCAGGGTCTGGATCCAAGATGCCTTTGAGGCTCTTTTATACGGGCCGCTGTTTCAGCGAGCCGTACCAGGGTTAGAAGTCACCGCCGTGGTTATTATCCCTGGTATAGACAAGCTGGAGCTTTTCACTGAAGGATTCCTTTAGCTGCTCTGTTTGGAATAATGGGATTTTAATATCCTCTCGCTGGACGTGTCTCTCACGCCCAAACCACTCTGAAAGCATTCCGTTAAACCATCGATAAATCTCCGCGTGTTAGCAGGAAGCTCCTAGGCTTTTAGTTCCTCTACGGTCCGGACAGCCCACTGACATATGCTCGAACCGAAATGTCCAACACGGTCCGTGATCTAAGCAACTGATAAATATTTATTTCATACCCATCATGATATGTCCATGTAGTGACAGTAAACAACTCCGTTTTATCGTGATTTGTTTACGGGATTCATTTACCTATCCTTTATTCAACTCACCCGCTGATCGTTTCATGCATGAAAGTATGACATTTATGAATAAGGGATAGTTCAGTTAAAAGATTAGGAGCAGGAAGATCTATGTATTGAAAGTCGTTGCCGTTTTTGTCCACTATCTCCATTTCACAAATTCTGAGGTACAGAAGAAAATATATGAGTCTGTGCTACCAGTGAAGGAAGTCGGCAGCTGGAGTGATAATTCTGCCTGTCTGTCTTTCTCCTCTCCTCTCCTCAGGCCTGGGCGCCCCCAAGGGCATCCGCTTCTCCGACGTCACAGACACCTCCGCCACCGTTCACTGGACCGCGCCCCGGGCCCGCGTGGACAGCTACAGGGTCACCTACACGCCGGCCCACAGAGGTGAGCACGCAGAGCACGCCGCATGTGGGGTGGGTGAGTCAGGGCAAACACGTGTGGCCTCGGACGTGGAAACCCGCCGATCCCTCTACGCGCCGCGTCGACGTAGCTGTGAGGTTCAGGGCTTTGCAGACCGGCTTGCTGGATCCTTAAACAGCCTTAAGGACTGGTTTTGCTTTATGAGCGTAGGAGGGGTGGGCCAGGCAACTCAGAACATGATCTACGCTAGGGGTACCACTCCGGTCCGATTTTCACAGAGAATGTCCTTAAGAATCACCTGGATGATATTTTGGCATACTTCAGCTGGTCACTTGTGCCATATCAGCATGAAGACAGGCCTTTTGGAATCACAGACTCTAGCAGAAAGCACACTGACACATCTGCGTTTAGTGAAACTCATGAAATTAATATTAAGATCATTAAAAAAAAATTCCAGGCTTCAGGACATCTCTTTTTTAATCTGTTTTACTCTATCAGGTTATCCAAGTTTGTTTGGGCAGTTACTCTCCCGTTTAACACCATCTCAATGTCAGTCAGATCATGCCCCCTAGTGGCGTAGGATTTAATTTCAGTTTCTTATTTAGTCAATGTAGAATAAAATAGAGGAAAAAGAACAGTCTATATATGTTTCTACATGTAAGCCTTCACCTAGTTATAAAGCAAAAGTAAACAGTAAAAATAAGTAAACAGTTTTCCATAATCAGTTACTCTTCTTCGGATGTTGCTCTAACTTTTCCAGGTTTCCCAGCCCAAAGCTTACGAATCGTTCTGGAAAAACACAAATCTACAGCTTCTGCGCGGAGTTTGAGCTTGCAGTTACTGCAGTGTTGCTATTGCCTGAGAGTCCTGTCTGCATCTGTCCGCAGGAAGTCAAAAGACCGTGACCGTGGACGGCATGGAATCTCACACAGTCCTGGCCAACCTGACCCCCGGCGTGACGTACCAGGTGACCATCGTCGCGGTGAAGGGCCAGGAGGACAGCGAGCCGGGGAGCAACTCTTTCAGCACGGGTGAATGTCACACTCCACACGCATGCAGGAAGAGGATCAAATCCTCCGGTTTTTACTTGCTTTTCTGTTTTCATTTTTAAATGAAAAAAAATGAAAAATGCTCTTTGTTAATTTGATTTGTTGTCAACTTCCCTTCAGAAAGATTTTAAGCAGCTGCATCTGTAAACGTTATCTGGCTGGACAGCAGGGTTGGAGTCTGAGCTGGTTGTTTAGTGGCTGAGGCCAGGCTGCAGGGCATGCAGTCCCCATGATCAGCACACTGACGATCTGCACAGGCTGCAGGGCATGCAGTCCCCCTGA
>JAOYSI010006469.1:8848-19696 GCA_025775065.1 Hiodon alosoides | reverse complement strand
TGCACAGGCTGCAGGGCATGCAGTCCCCCTGATCAGCACACTGACGATCTGCACAGGCTGCAGGGCATGCAGTCCCCCTGATCAGCACACTGACAATCTGCACAGGCTGCAGGGCATGCTGTCCCCCTGATTAGCACACTGACGATCTGCATTCGTTCCCCGGCAGCTCTGGACAAGCCCCGCGGCCTGACAGCCATTAACATCACCGACACCGAGGCTCTGCTACTGTGGCAGCCAGCCGTGGCCACCATCGACGGCTACGTCATCACCTACAGCACAGACACAGGTAGGAGCAAGTTCCAGCGGCGCCGTGCTCTGTGTGCTCACCGGCTTCTCAAAGGATTAAAATTCAGGTGTGGAACGCCGTACATGCGTTAATCAGGAACCAGGAATTTAATTGAGCCCAATAGGAAATGTGAAAAGCAGCCCCTAGTGGTTGTTATTGGAGTTTTGGGGAGGTTCTGTTATGTGCCGTTTTTACATTCCGCAGTCTCGCCAGTGGTGGAGCGTGTGTCCGGGAACATCGTGGAGTTCGAGATGAGCTCCCTCAGTCCTGCCACACACTACACGGTCAAAGTGTACGCCGTGAGAGACGCTCACAAGAGTGCAGCCACCACCACCGAGTTCACCACCGGTGAGGCCTCCCCTTGACCCCCTGCACAAACACAGGGTCATTTCACACAAGCATTCAGACACAGGGTCATTTCACACAAGCATTAAACACAGGGTCATTTCACACAAGCATTCAGACACAGGGTCATTTCACACAAGCGTTCAAACACAGGGTAATTTCACACAAGCGTTCAAACACAGGGTCTTTTCACACAAGCGTTCAGACACGGGGTCTTTTCACACAAGCGTTCAAACACAGGGTCTTTTCACACAAGCGTTCAAACACAGGGTCTTTTCACACAAGCGTTCAAACACAGGGTCTTTTCACACAAGCGTTCAAACACAGGGTCTTTTCACACAAGGGTTCAAGGGTAACACAGGGTTACAAAAAGTAAGGTTCAAGGGAATATGGAGGGATGTGACTATGATATAGGAGGAAGACCTAGCATAAAATAATATAAATCGAATAAAAAGTGAATGCCCCATGATGCTAATGTCACCGGGGTATGAGCAGGGGAAGAGGCTAGCTTCTCTAATGTGTGTCCGCCTGTGCTCTCTGCCTGTGCCCTGGGCCACAGACGTGGACGCCCCCCAGGACCTCGCAGCCAGTAACATCCAGACGGAGAGCGCCACACTGACTTGGAGGGCCCCACGCGCAGACATCACCGGCTACATCCTGAGTTTCGAGTCCACTGATGGCACCATCAGGGTGGGTCTGTCGGCTGCTTGTGAGAGAGGCTCCTGACAGCCATCGTTTGGGTCTCCAGTTCGCAGGTCCATTTCACTGGGTCTTGCTCCCATGCGGTTCTGTGTCATGTGGTTTTCCTTCATCCTGGGTCGTGACACGCTGGAGACATCTGGTGACATCAGCCCGTCTGTGTGAATGGTGAAAACGGCTTCACATTCACTGTTGAATTCACCATTCACATTCACCATTTGCCTTGTCAGACAATAACTCAAACGCAAGCGTAAATGTAACGTTTTGGCTGTTCTGTTTAGGAAGTGGTCCTGAGCCCCACTGCCACCTCCTATAGCATGTCCCAGCTCAGCGCCTCCACGGAGTACACGGTCCGACTGCAGGCCATCGCGGGGCCCAAGAGGAGCCGGCTGGTCACCACCGTATTCACCACCAGTGGGTCTCCTTGCACCCGTCTTCCCATTTGCTCCAGTGCTTTTTACAAATGAGCCCTTTCCCCACTTACCTTCTGAAACACCAAAATTTACTCCTGGGATATTCACAAGCGCTTACAAAAATAATGTACTAAGGAAATACAAACCTGACGTTATCAAGCAGTTGGATCTAGATCATCCATAATTAATCCCAGTTAATACTAAATTCCATTGCCCAAAACATTTCCAACAAATAATTTTGTCGTCTCCTTGCATCCGCAGGCAAATATTATTCAAATCTGCAAACGTTTTTTCCACATTCCAACATCCAAGTTTAAACCCAATTTGCCTAATACCAAGATGATTAGTCTAACATCTGGGTTTAACCTGGATTACCTACTACTACGATAATCCGTCCAACATCCAGGTTTAAACCTGGATAACCTGTACTACCACGATGACCTGCAGCGTGAAGCAGTGGAGTTTGTTCCAATTATAACAACTATAATTCGCAAACCAATATTATTATTATCATTGCTATTAATAATAATTAACAGTGACCATAATATGATGATACTTACTGAAAGATCTCAGAACTCGATATTTACAAAACATGTAAATGTGCGTGTGTGCGTGTGCGTGTGCGTGTGCGTGTGCGTGTGCGTGTGCGTGTGCGTGCAGTTGGTGTTCTGTACAGACACCCAAAAGACTGCTCCCAGGCACTGCTGAACGGCGACACCACCTCCGGCCTCTACACCATTTATCTGGGCGGAGACGAGAACCAGCCCCTACCAGTCTACTGTGACATGACCACTGATGGCGGCGGATGGATTGTGAGTGACCTGCAGCCCCAGACCACCTACAGGCCACGGGGCACCAATCACGTGCCCTGTTTTGGCAGCGGGGCGTGGCCGCACAAGGAGCAGATGGATTTTCACACTGGCGAGATTATCTCAGCAGCTGAGCCGTTCTCCTTGTCTCGTCAGGTGTTCGTCAGGCGTCAGAGCGGGAAGCTGGAGTTCTTCCGCAACTGGAAGAACTACACGGGCGGCTTTGGAGACATGAATGATGAGTTCTGGCTTGGTATGTTCACCTGTTGTACCTTCTTAGACGTTAAACGTTACACAGCTGGGGAAAACAATCAGTTTTTGTGACCATACATTTTGTAAATTGTGACCATTCACAAGCTCACCCAAATTAATATGATCCAACGGTTGTCAGATTCTTCAAAGATGAAACTAAGTCCATTATCTATTCATTACATAAATTGATTCACTGGAAAAAGTGGCTTTGACTAAGTTGACTGAAAAATGAATTGATCCCGCTGTATTTGTTGATGTAGCTGTGATTGGTTTTTGCTCCCAGGGCTCAACAGCCTTCACAAGATCACGGCCGCCGCCCAGTATGAGCTGCGGGTGGACCTGAGAGACAAAGGCGAGATGGCCTACGCCCAGTATGACAGGTTCTCTGTCTCCGAGCCCCGCAGTCGCTACAAGGTCCACGTGGGCGGCTACAGCGGCAACGCCGGTACGCTTGTCATGTAAAGCTCTGGACCAGGGTCAGATAAAGCTTGCCTTGGGGTCAAGTCCCGGTCAGATAAAGCTTGCCTTGTGGTCAAGTCCCGGTCAGATAAAGCTTGCCTTGCATCATCCCAGGCTGTGCGTCACTAACCCTTAGTCAGCTGTCATGGCTACAGATCTCGCTGTCCTCTCCCCCTGGAATCAAAACCTCCTCTCTCTTCTCTCACCAATAACCCCAACCCTCCTCTGTCCGATCACCCTCTCCGTCCAGGTGACTCCATGACCTATCACCACGGGCGCCCATTCTCCACCTACGACCACGACAACGACATCGCCGTCACCAACTGTGCCCTTTCCTACAAGGGCGCCTTCTGGTACAAGAACTGCCACCGCGTCAATATCATGGGACGCTACGGGGACAACAGCCACAGCAAGGTGAGGGCATGGGGTTCCCACAGCATGGGATTCCCACAGCATGAGGCCTCCACAGCCTGCTTTCCAACGACCACAAACACTTTCTACATCATCGTGATAATTAAACATGCTTGGGGGCTCGTGGAGCAACTAACCAACGTTCTGTCATTGATTCCCATCAGGGTGTCAACTGGTTCCACTGGAAGGGTCATGAGCATTCCATTGAGTTTGCCGAAATGAAGATCAGGCCGTCCAACTTTAGAAACTTCGAAGGAAGGAGGAAAAGATCATAGACCGTCCAAGCCCATACCCCCAACACCCTCCCTATGTTCACGCCTCTACTCCGCCCTCTCCACGCCCCGTCCACCGAGTCTGTTCCTCCCCCCAGCCCTGTGCAGCTACCAAAGCCACTGCCAAGAGCCCAACCTCCACTGTCTGCACTCCTCTACCCCCATCACCCCCGCAATCCACGGGACCCACCTTCAGGAATCGTCTGGGAAAAGTTGGGAAGAAGTTATAGGAAGCAAAACTGTGGGTTGAAACGTAAGCCGGTGTTCAGAAAAGTTGTGGTGGGGAAACCAAAACAAGAAATGTGTCAATCACCACCTGCACCCATTGCGACATCATGTAAAACAGGAGAATTTGCTTAGCTTTGCCATTAGCACTGCCAGTTCCTTCCATTGTTAAGCTGCGTAAAATAGACAGCCTATTCGTGGTACTGATGTCGAAATTTAGCAATTAGCTAGGAGCATAATGGCTATAGTACCACAATGCAGCACAAACGTTACAGAACACATAAATCTTATATACTGACCCAATTTCACAAGACAGAACAAGCTGTCTAACTCGTAATTAACTACACACGCAGTTGGCGTGGAGGGACTGGCCCGTTTCCACAAGGCACCGCGTTGACAGGCACTGCCAAGCACAAATGATCGGATCCCATTGATCTGAGGGTCAGACATCATTTCAGTTTTGTGCTAATGGTCTCTCTTTTCTATGTCCCACAACCCCAACACCACCATGTAGTGGTGCGCCACATACACAAAACCACCATTTATCCGTCGCCGTTAACGAAGGGCTTCCGCCGCCAATCACTGCGCAATATGCCAACAAACGCACGCACACACCAAAGAAGTAAGTACTCTCTTTTGGAAAACAGAAGGCACGGCAAGTTTTCTCCGTTCTCTGTTGAGATCCAGTGGAGCGGAGCACATGGGTGTGGCTTGGTGTTCTCTTTGATTTGATTCGATATGCTCTGTGTTTTTTATCTCAAATCCATCCTTGGTTTGCTCTTTTGTTTGTGTTTGATGTTGTTTTTAAGAGGGCAGACCATTTGTGGTCCTGTTTGGTTTTAAGAGGGCAGACCATTTGTGGTCTCGTTTGACATTGGCGCCACTTCACAACGCATTAACTCATTAACATCTCTTCATTCATTGGTAGTTTTCTGTCATGTTTTTTCCCCCCTAAAACCTAATATATAATCAACATTATTCCTGATGAGAGAAAAAAACAAAGTTCCAAGTTTAAAATTCCAGCCCAGTAGATATTGGTTATTCATATTGACAGTAAGCTTCCCTCTCCAACGCCTGTAAAGCAGAGGCCCGGGCGAGAAATTTTCTCCCGTCTTTTACCGCCACTGTCTGACCCGTCCCAGATCTCCGTTTCGCAGCTCTCCCGCACCACCTTCGTCACCTCTTCCAGCCGAAATTTTTAAAGTGTGCAAAGGAACCCAGCTCAGTAAAAGGAACGGCTGCAATTGGGCGAAGGTGTTGAGAATATCTTGGTGACCGAGTCAAGCAAACTGAGTGTAAAAGGCCTTACAAAGGCCAGATCACAATCTACTGTTATTCACATTTCACATCTTATGGCTTCAGGGCACCGAAAAATAAATACGCTTTTGAGGTTTTTTTTTTTTTTTCGATAAGGCAGGACCTAATATTCAATATTCTATAAAGGGGGTGATTATGAATATGTGAAAACATATGAAGAACTAAAGTCAAAAAGGAAAGTGTGTTGAATGCACAATGATTTTAAAAATTGAGTTTTTTTTTTCATCAACATTTTGTGTACCACTTAAATGGGGGAAAACCTTTGTTTGTTAGGCACTTAGTAAATTATGTTGCGAAAGTTTTTTCCCCGAATATGTGCTTTGACTGCAAACAACAGAAACTCCTTTTGCCTTTCGCTGGTATGATAAGACAATGATCAGTAAAAAAAAAAAAAAAAAAGACCATTAAACTAAAGCCACTGACCCAATTGAAAACCTGTGTAAATTAATTTACAGTATTTTTTATTATTTGTTTTGTTTTTAAATGACTGAAAAATAGGCGTTTCCCTGTAACCCTTATTACAATAAAACAAACTTTGTTTAAAAAAAAAAAAAGGCTTGTGCGAGTATTCCTTTGTTCTGGATTTTATTAACAATTGTAATGCAGGCTGATAATATATCGAATGAGAATATATATATATAAACTGTAAAAGTATTGTAGCGTTAATCCCGAAGGATTTTTCTTGGGGATGGTGCGTCGGAATGATAGTCAGTCTTTGACCGTGTCTGCGAATGGATTTTATTTTCTTCTTCGGAGCACAAACACTATGGGCGGAGACCACGTCAAAACCATAAACCCCTCACTTGCTCCACAGCTCATCTTTATTTCTCTTTTTACTCTTTTTCGCTATTCGCTCTCTCCGCTCTCTACACTCTCCACACTCTTCCCTCTAAACTTTCTCTTACTCTCTAACTTCGCGTCACGTTACCCCCCCCCCCTGACGTTACCTCCCGCCCTTACAACCGTCACCCAGGAACGTAGGCTACCCTACTAACTCCTAGCCCCCCCAGGTCGCTACACTATACTCAATTAAGTATCTGTACTAATACGTATTTATTAATGGTAAATTCTCTCGGTGGAAATAGCGCCACCCCGTCCCCAAAAACACGCACTTCTTCGAAATTGTGTCTTTCATATAGACCATTTACATTTGTTCGATATTTAAGAAAAAAAAATAATTTTGTAAAACTTGCTATCTACATGTATGGCGTTTAGTCAAAGAATAATATTCAGGGACTGGGGCGTGACCAACGTGCTTCCTATTTAAAACAAATTTTAGAAAACGTGCAAATTCTTACGTCTTTAAAATCGGCACTGGACCGGAAAACTGAAGAAAGATAACCGCAAACACTATTAAACCGAATCGGGATGGAAATATTCGAATAGTTATTTAAGAATCTATCAACAGAAGAAGTTGGCTATTCTGATCCTACAGGTTTTACTTTCGTTTACATAATATAAACGATACGAATTATCAATAAGTTGAAGTGTTTTCGTTAATTATTATTTTGTTTAATCTGCCCCTACTCTATACTCCTTATAACGCATCTGTAAAAGACAAACGATTAATGTAAAGTTAAATAAAGGGGGATTAAGGCAAGAAACTAATCCGAAAGACAGCCATTTACACTGCCAATACACAAATAAAACATACCATTATTCGGGCCAATGTGACCTGCCCCAACATTTCGCGTTGCTTGTGCTTTGATGTATTTTATTCCACATGGTAGACGGCTTTTTAGGTCATTACCTGCTTTGAATTCGTTTTTTGAACGTTTCCTTTACGTCCAGGAGTTTCCGGGAACTGTGATCAGGGAGTGGTTTGTTATGTTTCTTGTGAACAAAGCAGGAAGTTAAAGAGGGCTTGTGGCCATTAAGTGTAGCTAGAGAAAATGTTAAACGTATCCGAATCGGTTATTGTTTTTGTTGAAATACTAACGTGGCAGGATTAACACATTTCGTGTAGAACTACTTCAGGTTAGATTTACATCTAGACATGGTTAAAACGTTACGTTGGAGGTTAGTGGTATATTTAGCCTTGGCAGGATTGCTAACTTTTATTGTCAACTGCTTTTTGAGTCGTGGACGGAACACAGAGCTTGACCACAGCTTAACGCCCATAGCTCAAGAGTTTTTTAGAGTGATCTCGCCATCTACATACAAATATATCCACGCTCCACAAGACCAATGTAAGGAAAGGAGACCCTACCTGGTGCTGATGGTTCCAGCGGCTCCGGATGACCATGTTTCAAGGAATGCCATCAGGAAAACGTGGGGCCAAGAGGACCAGATCCCAGGGGTGGACATCCTCAGGGTCTTTTTTGTAGGCCTGCCCACAGGAAACCAAGCTCCTCGCATCCAGGAAGGCCTGGAGAAGGAGAGCCAGGATCATAGGGACATCATCCAAATGGACTTTGTGGACAGCTACAGCAACCTCACTGTCAAGACTATGATGATGATGCACTGGCTTACGTCCCGGTGCCCTGGTGCCTCTTACGCCATGAAGATCGACGCAGACATCTTTCTCAATGTGCACTACCTGATCCACCGCGTCCTGGGCCCCAGGGCGGACCCCGTCAGGCGCAACTACATCACGGGGTCAGTCATCAGGGACGGCCGCCCACGGCGGCTCAAGACCAGCAAGTGGTATATGCCCGAGGATGTCTACCCGGAGGACTGGTACCCCCCGTACGTGTCGGGGGCGGGCTACGTCTTTTCGGTGGATCTCGCAGAGAGGATTTCATGGGCCTCCAGGTTTGTGAGGCCCGTCCCACTGGAGGACGTTTACGTCGGCTTGTGCCTGCGCGTGCTGGCCGTTCGGCCCGCGTTTTCCTTCAGCCTGGCCTCCATGCATAACGTATTCGAGATCCGCTACATCGAATATGAGAGGTGTACTTACTTCAGCCGCGTCATCGTAACCGGCGTTCAGCCGCAAGAGATGCTCCGCATTTGGCCTGACTTTCAGCTGGCCCAGTTTAGCTGCTGACACCGGGTCCATGCCCTGCCTTTTTTAGTTATTATTTATATTTACTGACAACATTAGTTGATAAATGGGCAACAAAATATGCTGAAATATCAATTATAGATGTACAATTGTAACGTTGTGTTCCTTTTGTTGTTTCTTTCACTTGAAATCATATATTAAATCTGAAATCTTATAAATATTCTAAAGAACCACAACTTGCAAGATACCATGTCAACATCTGAAAACATCTTGGCTAATACCACTTGGCCGGAATTTTCCCTTTGAAACCCTGTCTTTTCTCTCGGCTTTGCTGAAAAGATGATATTACAAAGCGTAACCATTCTCGTTGTCTTCTGTGTTTCGTAACTGTCAATTACATTCCTGTTTTTTGGTCTCCAGACAGACCCCGGACGGTCACCTGCAACAGCGATACGTGGATGGGGCCAGAATTGTTCTGGCTCGTTTATGAAGTGGTTCTCTGAGCATGTAGATGTCAGAGTAGATGTTCCACGCTGTTCAGCTTGAAAATTCCGTGAAACAACATCAAAGCAAGATTTTCAGTTGTTTTTCTCTACAAAAAAAAAAAATTTGTGTCAATTTTAGTATTTGAACCAAAATGAATCAGCTTTGAAAGTTATGGCTTATTATTGACTTTTTTAAGGTTTTTACTTTCAAGTGATACTGCTGGAATTTGAGGTAGTAGAATGTGTGATGTTCTCAACGTGTAGGTGTTGGATATCTGAAGCCTCTTTTGAGTGATAAGCAGTCACATTTTCACACTAATTCTCGCCTATAAATTTTTCTTTAAAATACCTTGCTTTCAATAAATACTGAGAGCTTTTAAATCATCTGAAATGCGTTAAATTGGATCTTGGTACAGTGCTGGTATATTTTGTTTTCAACAAAGGGCATCTGCATCAAATTCATACCAATAATTCTAAAGATTACTGACAGATTTCACCGATTATTATATCATTCATTCTATTAGACTGGCTAAACTCTTTGGTTTTCCGAGACATTTCACATTCATCGGATACGTTTGGGCCGTTTTTTAAATGTCTCTCTTAGCATCAGCTCCGTTATTCTTAAAGAAAAGAGTGGGTGTGGGGTTATTTCCTCCAGATGGCGCAATTTTGTTAATAACATTTTTCGGTGCTTAGATTAGCCCTATTATGTCCATAAACATAATGGCTTCGGGGTTTTTTTTTTTGTTTTGATTTGTTTGTTGTTGTTTTTTTAACATTGTGACTAATTGTTGACATCAATTGAATATAATTTAGACAAACCCATTGTTTTTTTTTGTTTTTTCCAGCCTACCCTCTTGTACAGCTCTGGAGTTTGAAAATTCAACAGGGGTCAATTTTATGATTGTGCCTAGTGCACATATTCAGAAGTGTGCAGTTGTAGCTGGGGGAAAAAAAAATGTGTCAAGCTCATTTACTGACACAGTGTTTAGTTTTGACAAAGCCAATTACGTATACCATTGATGTTAAATATTATCTAACCCACCGATTTCCAGGATTCCTCTATAGAGATTGTATTGCTTTGGCTCATGAATATTTTTGTGTCTAAACAGGTTTTGGCTGTCAGAAAGTTGGTCCAAGAAAACCATGTTTCTCAAAAAAAGAAACAATATACTGTATTAAATGATTGGGGTAGAAAACAGGCTGAAGTAATTCATTAACCTGTTTACAAGAACCACAAACGTCCTCACCACCCACTCCACAACAGGCCTCCATGCGCTCCCATTCGGTCCACTCCAACCCCCTCTTTGTGTGCATCCCTGCCAATGGCAACCAGCCTCCCAAGTCCTGCAGGGCACTACTCTCTCCCTCCCTGCATGCACTCCCACGCCTCTTCGCCTCCCAGCGCTGACAGCCGAATGCGGCCCACATCCACGCCAAAATGCCGCCCCCCGACCAAACGCCCGCCAACCCGTCACATTGCCCCTGCGTTTCTCCTATTGGGAATGTAGCAGAATGCGGTATCATGGGGGATTTGACCCAAGTGCGGAGGTGGCGATCCAGATGGGCGCTGATGCTGTGAAGAGGGCATCGCCGTGACGACTGCATCAGTTGGCGGCTCACACTCCAACCACAGGCCCAAATCATCAGAACATTGAACTGAGAACATCAGAACTGAGAACATTGAACTGAGAACATCAGAACTGAGAAAATGTAACAGAGAACATCAGAACTGAGAACATTTAACAGAACGTTTAACAGAGAACATCAGAACTGAGAACATTTAACAGAGAACATCAGAACTGAGAACATTTAACAGAAAATTTAACAGAGAACATCAGAACTGAGAACATTTAACAGAGAACATCAGAACTGAGAACATTTAACAGAACGTTTAACAGAGAACATCA
Organism: Hiodon alosoides; assembly: GCA_025775065.1. Taxonomy (NCBI): domain Eukaryota; kingdom Metazoa; phylum Chordata; class Actinopteri; order Hiodontiformes; family Hiodontidae; genus Hiodon; species Hiodon alosoides. Next base: position 8,869 of record JAOYSI010006469.1, on the reverse strand, counting down.
GAACTGAGAACATTTAACAGA
>JAOYSI010006467.1:0-12813 GCA_025775065.1 Hiodon alosoides | reverse complement strand
TCCTGGTTGTTTTTTGTTTTTTTCATATTCCAATTTTTTTTAAATACCGTAAGTGTCCCACATACCAAAAAAATGCCATTAAAATCCCCCCCCCCCCCCCCCCCCCTTTTATGGCACAGTTATTTTTCTACCAGAAAATACCAGAGGTTTGTTGCTGTGTCAGACCATCTGAACTGCAAGCCCTGCTGCTGACAAGTGTGTTGATGTACTCCCTTGCGTTGCACACATTTACCATGATCATTTACCATGGTAAATACCATGGTGATCTCTCCCCCTTTTCCTATCTTGCTACTGCTTATCTAAATGATGCATCTAAATGGATTCTAGTCATATCCCTGTTCTCCATACCTGCATTTGACATCCATGTTCATTGGGATTGTTGGCAATTTGCCTTCGACTTTGCCCTTTAAAAATGTTGACATTAACCAGCCACTTTCATAAGAAGTGTTTGAGCTGTTTTTGATAACTCCATTGAACACTATCTCAGACAAAGCAACGGACGGCTAAAGGTAGTGTCTGCATAATGGCATCTCTACTAATCGTGGACATGTAATTTCTTCAATGAAAAAATTTCAAATTTTGCATGTAATTATAACGAGCTACTTTGAAGGGCGGCCCTTTAACACACAAGTGTAAAGATATAGATAGATTTTTGCCAGACACTGGCTATAACTGAGTACACAACATGAATGAACTGGCTGTCCACTTTTAGGATATATTGCCAATTGGACCATTTTATGGCTCCTTGAGACAAGAGAGGTCTCAGCTGCATCACCCCACACCGTCCTGAAAACAAAAGAGTGGAATTCTTAGTATAGCTTGGCCATGCAATCCGCCCATTTCACTCTCTGCTCAAACACATGTAGTAGCATTTACTGATATTTATAAATGTCCACACACATGCAAACAGGAACACACACAATCTGCCCATGTAAGATTAATAGGTAACATTGATCGGATCTGGTGTTGATGGCTCCCCTCGTACTCCTCTGCGAGATCGGATCAATTTCTCAGCCGAGGTACAAGAGCTAAGGCCCATCCCACTGAGAGAGAAAAAAGCCAGGGCTGGGATTAATCTGAGGTCTCTCAGGTGAGAGGGAGGGAGCGAGGATATGTTTAATGTAATACATGCACACATGCTAGTCTATGGGTAATAATGTTTCCCTTCTTTATCTGACCGAGCTCTGGTTCCAAGTGAGAGTAAACGACCGTAGTGAAACATACTGGCTGGATATTCAAATCCGGTTTGATATAAACTCTGAATTGCTCCAGTAAAATATCCAGCTTTATATGCGGATGAATGTAGAAATTGTAAGTCTGCTAAACGACTGAAATGTACCATATGCAGAAGTCTCTGTGTAACTGGGTGGTAGCTTCCATTCAGGTTGTGATCCGTGTGATTAGAGGATTGGGCCTGCATGCTGAGACCACATACTACTGTGGTGTACCGTAGAGATACAATAACGGAAAAAAAATTCTTAATGGAGTCCAATTTTGTTATTTTGCATGCCTCATCTGGTGTGCTTCTGAACAGGGATATCCTAACTCCTGTATTTCAATGTAGCAATATACTTTCTTTGGCTATTTGAGAGGTTCCCGCTCAGTCATTTTTGAGGGACGTTTTGAATGACACACCCAGCCTACTCAAGGCCAAAGATGTCCAGTTAAGGACATAAACACCATCCTCAAGTAAAGATCATTCAGAGTGCTCGCCCACTCGTTACTACCCTTTCCTGCATGATTTGTACAGAAAACTTCAGGGATTGCTAAAATCGCATACTATCAGGACACAATCTGTAAAAATCCATTAATGAAATCAATTCATTTATGAAGAAGTAAGTGTTTTAACTTGTAAGAGTCAACTTTTTTTGCACCTCAGATACCATGCTTTTTGATATTTTTCTTTTCTTTTTTATGTTGAACATTGGTGATGGGACAGAACCTATGAGATGCAGCTTTTGGATATAAATACTTATTAATTATTAACATACGTTATAGGGAGCAATGTAGAGAAAACATTAAAGTAGTTGAAAAACAGGAAGTGCCCAAGCTCACAGTGGTGTGCATTAGACAGCCTGGTTACTGCTCAGTGCCGACAGCGAAGAAAGCGGTAATTGTGGATAAACTGTGGTCTTAAACATGATTTCATATCTGCTTGCACTGGAAAAAAATGCATTTATCAACACTTTCCAGAGTCTGCCAGGAAAGTTTTCCTCTTGATGTTACGTACTCCATCCGTTTTTGGTGTAGAACAGGCAGGCCACCGAGGATATTTCTCTTGACTGGCGTTCAGCTGCCTGAAAATCCTCTTTTGAAGCTCCCACCTGTGAGCTGTATGCAAAGACACAGCCAGGCCTATGCTTTCCATTCGCTTTGTTTTATGCAGCCCATCAGCGTGGGTCCTGATGGTAAAGGTCTGCCAGTTTCCTCCCCTAGTGGATAGTGGAAGTCAGATGAGCCAGCATGGCAGCCGAGTCAGTTGTGTCTTTCAGTTCGACCTGAGGTGACCGGGCTGGCTTGTTTCATTTCTCCTTGCGAAGGGGGTGGGGTGGTATGAAAATGTACCAGTGGCGAGAAGTAAGCCTTGCGTGAGAGACTGATGAAAGTGGGTTGAATTTGTAAGTGTGAGTGTTTGTGTGGGTGTGTGTGTGTGTGTGTGTATGTGTGTGTGTGTGGGGGGGCAGCCAGTGCATTAGGGAGGTCTTTCTAATTATCACGTGTAAAGCACTCCACAGCAAAGGCGTTCATTCTTTTGTTTTTAATAGGGCTAGTTTGATACCTAGGCATTGCAAAAATAGAGAAAGTTTTAATTCAATTTCTGGTGAAAATTAAAATGGCTGAAAGAAATTACTTTAAATAATGTACGGCATATGGGCAGGCAGGTGATGGGAGGGAGGGAGAGGAGAGAGAGAGAGCGAGTGAGGGAGGATGGAAGAAAGGCCCACCATATTTTATCCCGCAGGGGGGATAGGGAACTGGCCATCTGAAGTTCTCTAGCGTTCCTATTTGTAGAGTACGGGGTCATTCTTTTGGGTCAAGATCAAACCATGTAATTTTTGCACATAGGATAAATGAGAAGGAAAAGCCTGTTGAAAATGTCTAGCCTTTTCAAACACCCAGTTACGTCCTAGTTACATTCCAAGTACTGAGGGAGCACTCTTGTTACTCCTTACTTGTTTTTTTGAATGCCATGCAGAAAGCCCAACCAGCAGGCCTACCTCACCACCCCCCATCCCTCCCTCCCTCACTCTACCCCGGGAGGCTTCCTGACACAAGCTCATCTGTTCTTCTTTGGTCTCTCCCTCTAAATGTCATTCTGCTTGCTGCCTGTTGGCTGTAATGTGAGGCGACAGCCAGGGATCACACTTTGCTGCACCATTGTCCTTTGAAAAAATGTCCTTTAGAAAAATCAAATCTGTTAAGTCAATAGAGGGGCAGCAGGTAAGCAAGAACCTGGCTCTGGAAGATTTCTGACTCATGAGTAATTTTCCCATTTAATCGTTCTCAGGGAACACATTGCCCGACATTCTATATGGAGGGCTTTCTGTTTATACCTACCACTATTAATAATTACTGAAAGACTTCTGGAAATTATTTACAAGCGTTTCATAAATGCTAGATTTTTATGCATAAATCTGTCTGATTGCAAAAGGTGTAATGTTCAAGTGGCCTTCCTTGAGAATTCCCCTCTCACAACCTTGTGCACATTTAGTCTCCTGTGCACTGTCAATTTATATATATATATGTCAGCTGAGGGTTAGGCTGCTTTACTCAAGCACCCACGCAATTGCATATATTCATATGTAGGCTATATTTATTTACTGCTGTCTGAACTACAATTGCCTGCAAGTATATTATACTGTGTTTACTATGTCCAACTAATGGCTTGGCTGCTTTCGTTGAAAATTAAGATGACAAGCCTATCCTCTCTGGAAAAAAAAAAGGAATACTCTTTCTACAAGGAGATTTTTGAGAACCCTCTCTGTGTTTATCAAGACCATGTTGTTGGACATCGAAGTTAAGAACAGATCCCAGTCCTCATCCATCAGGTTACCTCTGCCACTGCCCGTCTGTCGACTTATTAGATCCATGCTGATAGTGATGCTAATCCGTCCGGCCAGGGACAGGACAATGTGACCTTAATCTCTCTTCACCCGGCACATCTGGTTACTTCCGGAGTCCATTAAATAATATTGATGGCCTGCACTTTTTCCCTTACGTTCAGTATGCTTAAAAGTATTCTTTGAGTGCCCCATTCAGCTGCATGATGTATCTATTTCCATGTATGCAGTCATTTTGAGCCTGCATGCATTTTTGTATATTTGCCAACACCATCTTGCACTCCCCCATCCCTTGGTAAGAATGTTGCCCTCATTATGTGGATCAAGCTCAATATGGATGCCCGCCAGATTGGGATTTAGACACTGACTACATCAGTCCCACGCTAGCCAGTAGCCAGCGGAGGTTTGGGTGAGGGAATGAAACAAACATTCAGTGTCTTGTAGATATTATTGACGTGTAGGCTATGTTTTTGTTACCTTTGAATAATGGTCAACATCTTCGATAATTTGTCGGTATTAAATTACAGATAACACTGTAGCAGCTCTTGGGAGAGACTCTTTGAACAAGATAGTACAACATTGTTTTGAGGAGCTCTGTACCAAGTAATTTGGATGAGGTGGAATCCCCATTTGAACTTCTTAAACATGAACTGGAAAAGGGTGGAGGTTGGATGCCATGAACGGCTGATGAGAAAAGAAAATGTAAGAATACGGGCTGTTCCTGCAGTTGGGAAGTGCCTCACATACTTATACAAAGAAGGATGTAAACCGAAGCATGTACTTTGTATTTGCTTCCACGTGAATGACCATGCTTCATCCATTTAGTTTTAACAGGATAGAGCTTGTACCCCAGAATGTAAAGGGTACCCGGGGGCATGAAGTAAATAACCCAATCAACCCTGACCCAACCCTAGCAAGCATGCACATACTGTCAGTTTACGCGGCTTGTTTTATGTGTAACTCACACGCGTGCAATTGCAAAGGAATATGTACTCCGCACCGTGTGCACAGAGCCGGAATTGCTCTCCTCCTCTTCATTTTCTCTCTACCCCCCGCCGTGCCATCTGCCGCCCTCACGCTGGTCTGGTGAAACCCGACTCTGGCAGAGGGACCCTGAAATTCTGCCAGTCGGACGCGACCATACCGGGTGTGCCGTGGCATGAGCAAAAAGCCAAACGAGCTCTTGTTGCACAACGGGACCTTGCGTGAAATTGTCTGTTGAACTCTTCCCTCTTTTTCACAGTGATCTATTAAATCACTCCTATTACTATCAATCAGTTATGAAATTACTGAGAAACAAAGTGATCGATCTCATCTAGCAGGACCACAATCAACAGAGGTAGAACTATAAGGAAATATAAATATGATTAAAAGTGGCTTCTTGAATATTCACAGATTGTTGCTTAGTAAACATTCCTTATTACCCCCTGACATTTAAATGCTTAAGTATTGCTGCAATACTTCAGTAGCCAAACACTGGTATTTGGACACAACATTTTCACATTGTTCTTTGTTTCAGTACCTCAGATATAGGTCAGATAGACTCTCTAACATCACTGTGGTGCACATATCCATATTCATAGGTTCTTCTATTTGTGTTGGTCCCTTTCTCTCTTTCAGTATCCAGTTCTCCATCTCATCATTGCTATCTCTCTCTCTCTCCAAACTGTATTTTTTCCTGATGTTTTTCCTACTCGGCACTCCTCTCTCCAATCTTGCAGATGTGTTTAATTCATCTGGCCTGTACTAGACACATACACGGGCACGATTGTCATTGATACACCGTTTGACAGTAACTCGAATTAGCATGGCGAGTTTTGTTCTGGGGAAGGTGTGTCTGCCAGGGTGCAGATGCCCTGAGCTGAGATAGGAACAACTGACCATGGGAAAATAGTTGCTTGTTCTTGTGTAAACTTCCAGGCCATTTTTTTTTAAGTTTATGAAGTGTTAGAATAGAATAGAATAGAATCAGTTGTATTTATTCCTTGGCTATAAAACTTCGATCAAACAGTGCAAAATCTGTTGGTTTCGTATGTGACCACTAAAGTTAAAAATCACGATGAGACAGCTACTTAGGAGGAGGACAAAGGAGGAGGCAGATCTGATAGGAGGCAGATAACTCTGTTTTCAAACATTTGTAGACATATGCATAAGAGAGGCAGCACATTTATAAAGAAGTGAGGAAAAGGCAAACAAAAACTTAACCTCTTTGCTCTCAGACTCACTTTAACAGGCTACTGTTTCCACCAAATTAGTGCCCAGGGTTTTGACAGCGATTTACAAAGCTTCTTTATTGCATACTTACTCGTGTGAACTGCATGATGTCCGGTCTCCTCAGCTAGGCCAGCTGCTCCTGGTTGTTCCCTGACTCAATGTGGTTATCGTTGCGTTATCGTTTTTCTTTCCCGATTTTTTACATTCATTTCAAATAGTTTTTATCTTATCTCGCCAATTTGGAATCTTTATTATGTTCTAACAATTATGTTAATGCTTGTCGCTAAGCATCCTGCCACCACACACTGGGAGAGTGAGTGGTACGAAATAGCCTCTTTCAATCCAGTTTCCTTCAAGCCACCTGTTTCTTTTACTCTCTGCAGGCTACATAGACCGAATGAGAGTTGCAGGACCTATCAGAGGCAAGTCCCTCTCGATGGCACTGCCTGCTTACTGACGATTGGGAGGCCGACAGGGGGCGCTGGTCAGCAATGCCAAAATTCAGCTGTCCAGTTTACCGACTGAGCCAGTAGGGAGTTCTTCCCTGAATTACAACACCACAAATGTGCTTTAACCCAACATGCTAATGTTTTTGTAGGAAACCCAATGGATTGTGCCTGCAAAGGAAACTTCTTAGTTTGCAAAGCCAAGTAGTACTTCCATTTGCTAATCTCTCGTTATCTCCTTTTCACAATTAAATTAATCAAAGCCACCTAGGAAATCTCACCATCTACCTCTACTCATCTTGCTTTGTATCCATATGCAATCCCCAAAACCCCCCTCTTCCCCCATCATTTTCCCGACGACGCTCTAGAGGCTAATTAAACCTTAATTAGATTTGTTGAAATTGATTTGTGATTTTGTCCCGCTTCTGTTGTTCCAGCTCATTTCCCGCCACAGAAAGCTCATTAATGTGCCATTATTTCCATGAGCTGTCTAATTATGGGGACATACGGGCAAATCCATTGGCAAATGAATGGCATGGGCAAAGGCTACGCAGGCCTTGCCCTGCAGCTGAAGGGAGAGGCAGGGGACAACACAGGAAGCGTGACCTAAGTGCAGGGCCAGCATCCTCCTACCAGCTCCCCATCAGAAATTATCACAAGCCAGGCTACTGAAGTGGGTTTTTTTCCCCAAACATTTCCGTGCCGTTGCAGTAATTCAATAATTCTATTTGGATGCGGTGGAGCAATTTTTCCTCCACAAAAGTAGAAGAGGTTTGCGTCTGTCGTTGAAGACAGGAGAGTTCGTCATCCCCGTCAAAACACACCTTTAGCCTCCTTTGCAAAACCTGTCACCTCTGTTATCACCACAAGTCTTTCCATTCTGGTACATGACCTGTGTTTTTAGCAAGAGCTTTGCACTGTACCATGTCTCCATTGTAATGGTGCTTCTTCCTCACCCTCCCATTGTGGCAGGGTTTGCACAGATGAGCTGGGATGCAATTGGCAACTCCAAGTTGAGGAAAAAACACAAAAATGGTTTTATTTTTTTAAATAATTTTTTTATTATTATTTTTATCCAAAAAAAAAAAAAAAGGGAATGGAATCTTGGAGTAGAAAGGGGCACAACTTAAATGTACGCAAAGATAACTTTTTTAAATAGAACTTTTTGCCACCACCACCCACTGCTGAGCCTAGGTAGTTAATGGGCCCTAGCATTTACAGGAGGTTGTGGTGTGGGTGGAAACACCTTCATTTGGAATGAGCAATCCTTTGGCTAAAGCAAAAGAGATTGAGGGTTGCAGAGATATTCAAGCTGAACATAGATAGTAGAGTAAAGCCTATTGTTCTCCTGTCTGGGTGTTCAAGAGCTCTTCTAAACTGACGGCTGTTTGGTTCTGTCTTTGGGTTCAGGGGTCCTGTGCAGTGGATCTAGAGCTCCCTGTAACTCACACAGCCTTTTCGCCGGCTGGTTCCCCTCTAAGCCTCGGCCCTCTACCGCTGTCACTTTACTCCTCTTTTCCCTACATATGTCCCTCTGTCTGTTATTATTCTGCATAATGGGCGTCATTCCAAACGTTTTCTGGCAGGCTGACAGGCCTCATCCTGCTGAGTGAGTGAGAAAGAGAGAGAGAGAGAGAGAGAGAAATAGGGTCATTTGAGTTTGTTGCTCGCAGGATATCAATCAGCTCACTATCTCCGCCCCCAGTACAGTCTACACAGAATTGTTAAATTCTCTCTCTCATGGCTAATCGGCGCGCCGCTACCTCCTCTCTCTCTTTCACAGCAATAACAACAACAGGATTAATGATAATAATGAAGTTAACGACTAAACTCTGCTTTGATGTGATACATTCACATTTAAAATGACTTATTAACTTCATCCAGACTACTTTTTTTGTATTCAATTGATCCTGATATATTACAGGACAGATATTAGAACGGAAGCATGGCTGCAGCTCAAGAAAGTTTTTGAGATGAGATGTCAGTGGCTTACAATGGCTTTAGTGAGGTTCCAGCAAGTTTAAATAATAGGTGAACAATGAAAAAAAATTCTATCTAAAAAATTGTTCTATTTTTAAATTGTTATTTATTTATTATGTTTTAATTTTTATGAAGTTTTTGAGCTATAGACATTCAATATAAAGTAAAAGTGAATATTAGAGGTTGCGAAACCGCAGAAATATGCAGAAAAAAATATGTGAAACTCCATAGGGAAGCCAAAAAAAAGACCCAAAAAAAATCATGAAAACTAACAATCACTCCCAAGGGTATTTCTTCAGACCATTTAACCCCTCTGCTGTTTCATATGATGTGAACAAAACGTATCTACATTTCTTACACATGAACAAAGCACCTGAGATATTCTCCAATCTTCATTTCTCATTTTACCAACCAAAACCCTCTCTCCAGTGAGATGTCATAAAGTGAAAGTAACAGAACTTGTCGGAGAGGTATGGGGATTCTAGAGTTGTTCTCCTCAAAGCTACCCAACCAGGGCTGCGGTCTACAGTCTTCTCTGGCAACAGGAGCCTTCCTGTAATGGAAGGGGTTAAATACATCTGCAGTTCACATCTGGGAATCATTTGAAACATTCCAGAAGGCTTACCACATGTTTTCAGATGGACTAAACCCCACTAAACAGCTAAACTGTCATGGAGCTTGGAAAATTGTTTCTCTTTTTTATGCAAAAAAAAATTTAAACCCTAAACATGAAGGACTTTTTTCTCTGTTTGTAAGTATTCATGTATCTGGAAACTTATATTTGCTTAAACAGTTTATGTATTTTATGTACCATTTGCACTACTGGTTTTCCCAGTTCCTGGTTAACAGGACAATCCAGAGCCAGAATAATGGTTTTCCTGCTCTCTCCACCCTGGATTCTCCTTCAGCTCCACAGTCCAAGTAGACTGACGTCAGGGAGAGTAATCTACACAAATGTACCATATACTTTTGACTGGGGATAATGTGCTTGTGTTCATTGTGCTATGATTTACCATAAACTGCTCATGATAATATATTTTGCCAGTCTACCAGCCTGATTAGAGTCTGGAGCCCTGGGGGCACAGAGTGCCTGGTAGCTCAGTGGTTTTGGCACCAGGTTGTACTCTGGGACACTGGATATTAAAGACTAGTGGCGGTAAGTGCTTGGCTGCTACATGTTTGAATAAGCGGTTAGGGAAATTGGTGATGAACGGGTCTGTGGATCCCTTTAGCCCATGAATCCTTGGCATCCAGTCTCCTTTGGCACCCAATTTCCAGCTTTCCAGTGGCTTAAGGGACCAAGCCATCACTCAACATTTACAGTGGCAAGGACGAAGGCCTGCCGCTTTCTGGGTGACAGATCCAAATTCCCTTTGGCCAATTTATGAATAGGGGCCATGATTTTTACGTGGAAACACAGGAAGATACCAAAACATTTTTTTTCTTGGGAGAGTCCAGCTATGTGCTTCCATCTCTGGGAGTGACGTGCAGCTTACACTGGGGCCATGACATTGATCGGGCTGTCTACTGTTACACTGGAAATAGCTCTGGAGTGGAGCCTAGGTAGTTAATGGGGCCTAGCACTTACAGGAGGTTGTGGTGTGGGTGGAAACACCTGCTGTGAGTCTTCCAGGTGCCTAATAAAATGTAATGGGACTACGCAGGACCTCCACCTGTCCATGTCCAGGTCTTGTGTGTCGTCTTTCCTCGTGCTTCCCCTTAATAAGGGGTTTCTATTGGGTGCCACACATCTGTTGATACGGCAGGACATTCAGTCTACAGTTCACGTTCCCGGATTAGGAAAACTCTGCAATGTTTCTTCGCTCCCTTATTGCCATACCTCATAAAATATCCTTGTTTTTCCACCCTGAAAGGAATAATTTTACAATGTGCAGAATGGATTGACGACCCCCTGTCCATTAGGGAAAATCTGGAAATACTCACACTCATATGAGATAGCTTCATAGGTTGTGTGTACCTATGTAAGTGTAAGTAAATGTAAATGTTTTGCCCGTCCTGTACCTCTTTGTCGAAACTAACTGTTGATACACAACTGATAAATTAATATTGTTAAGTTCTCTCCCTGACATAGAGGGTGTCATGCGACACAGAGTGGAATGCCACACATGACACAGCTTCACGCTTGGTTTGGTTTCTCTGCCTAGGAGTCATGGCTTGAACTCAATGTCTGGCACAGGAAGTGTTGCCTCAAGATGTAAGGGTCTCACAGCATAGCTGTATGTTCAGACCGCAGCTGTGGAGACCCCCAGGGACGGCCCATCGGAGTAAGCCACTCACTCAGGAAGTGCTGAGGTGCGGCTGCCAGTAAGACAAGTAGGCATCTGCGCGTGCTGCAATTAATGCAGCTCTGGGCTGATGAAAAAGACAGCCCCCCTTTCTCCATTCTAAAAGCCCCCCAAAAAGTTTAAAAAATGAAATAAATAAATGCACTTTAAGCTTTTTAAACATCCTTCAAACTCTGGCCCAGAATCTACATCCCCCACATGTTCAACCAAATTAATGTGATAAGTGTTTACCACGCTCGGTTTGCACAGGAGCAGGGGTGGAAGGTGGCAAGGGCCCACAGTTGTGGATGCAACTGTGTCTGGGGTGCGCCTCTGTTTCCAATTAAAACCAACCGCAATTAACACCAGCTGAGCTGAGAGGAAGGGAGCAGGCTGCCTCTGCCGAGGGCAGCTGTGGGACTGAGGTGGTCTCCGTGCAAGTCTTACAGCACTGGAGTTGCACGGAACCTCTTGTCTGCTTGTGGCCATCGCTTCCAGTTCCACCAGTCTCCTGGCACAGTTTGAACTAGACAGGGGAAACCTTTGTGAGGTATAATCTCACACATTCTGGCCTGGGAGAGAAAGCGGTGCTGTCAGTGTGTCAGTCTTCAGCTTGAAATCTTCAGACTGAATGCATCACTGAATCACAAAAACAGCACCAAATTTGTATGTATCACTCCACAAACATACAAAGTAGTGTATATATTTTTATCAAGCTAATATTAAAATATTGTCATTCAAAAATGGTCCCATTTAATTAATGTACCACTCTGGTTAATTTGTATTGATGTTGAATTAATGTGGAAAAAAATTGGCTAAATATCCAATTTATGAAAATTTAAGGACAGTCTCATTACCATGAGACCATTACCATGGTTATCATAAAGCTCAAAGAAAGTTCAAAATAACAAATCAAACTTCCCATGTTACTTGAACATGTAGTGTTCTATAAATACACCATGGTTTTTTAAAAGTATTTTGGAACACCACCTACTGTACAGACTGTTTTTAATTAAATTAAATTAAATTAAGTGATTTAAGGGCATTTGATACATTATCATTTTGATATACAAAATATTTATCCTTGACTTCTGAATGGCTTGGTTAGTAAGGTTTAAGTCATGTAATTTCTGGACTGTGACTGGGAAAGCAAAGCAGTGTCACAGCCTTAGCAGTTCACATGGACATGTGGGAATGGGCTTCTCTCAGCTTATCCCTAACCAGCTTCTCCTGATGGCTTCCCAGGCACCTTTAGGCTGGCAGTGTGGTCACGAGGGACATACCTCTCCTTCAATAGGTGTTGAACCTCGCGTCCAGTGTGTGAATGGGATGGGAGCTTCAGAAGTGATTGGATCGGAAGTGAACAAGGGCAGTCTTTCCTCGCCCACCCTGTAGTGGTAGGAATCCCTGTGATGAGCCAAGATGCATTAGCAAAAGTGATGATTTAAACTTGGGGAGAAAACACACACGTAAAAAATTATCCTCTGAAACAACAGCTTTTGGCTGCAGGGCACACTATATTACTAGTTCACGGCTGGTAGCTGTCTGTACTTCCTTAGCAGTGCCAACATGCCGTTTCCATTTATTTCCATATGTTTTGTTAATGGATATGGGCATGCTCATACATTTTTTCCAGCACATGGACTAGCCAAAATCTTAGGTTTCAACGTTTGTCTTTTATGGCTAATATCTTTCATAGTTTCAGATCTCAATATATATATATTTATTTTAAGTATTATCAGTAATAATTATCAGTTTGATATATTTTTAGAATCTGATATGATCTAAAGAGGAAAGAAACAGAACATAGCTATTTAAATAGCTGTA
>JAOYSI010006466.1:0-12814 GCA_025775065.1 Hiodon alosoides | reverse complement strand
TGTGTGTGTGTGTGTGTGTGTGTGTGTGTGTGTGTATAAGGAAAATAAGTTAAATCTTTTTTGTTTAGAATGAGCATCCAATGGGTTACTTTGCTGTAAACTATATCAGATTTGATTTCATACAGCGGTTTTTCATACTGTGCTTCCTGGGGGGCAGAACATTTATTGACTGCTGCCAGATGTATTTCTCTAGTAGACACAATACTTATAAACAATACTACAGAAAAAATCACTTAAAATTGTGTTAAAAATGCTTAAAATAATAGAATAGAAAATAACCTGGCGTTGGGTCAAAGTCTCAGAAGGGTTTAACATTTGTGTACCAAGAATAAGGATTGCATGCACTCTGAGTGTTTGAAGGGCAAGTGTGTGTCAGATCAAGGAGACACCTGAGTCCTGTCCGCTGCCCTTATCCCAGCACCCCATATTGACTTCCAAGAAGTCCACACAGTGAGTCCAGCTGGCAGGAAACACTGAACCAATTTAATCAGGGTATGGGGGGAGTAATACCAAGAGTGGTCTGAGGAGGTAGGGAGTCAGAGGGGAGGCAGTTTCTTGTGGATACTCCCTCATTCCCTGGGATGAACACATTGCTTATCGTGTGTAACATCTGTCAGCTGCAACTTGTAAAAACCTTTCTCCACCACACTAAACGTTTACAACAATCTAATGTTCATCATTATTTTCTCTGACAGAAGTTTATAACAAAATATTGCTTTAGTGAGGGTCAATTTCTTTTAAAAAGGTTGTGCAATACAATATTTACTACAGTTTATTTTTTCAGGAAACCGTCAATGGATCTTTGATGCCCCCTGTAGGTTACTTGTACAATTCAAAGTTGAAAACAAAAACACCCCACTAAATAAAAAAATTCCACACCGAAGTTTTAACATTTCAATCAAGGAATTATGTTGTTTATTGTGAATAGAGACGACACACGTAAGGGTTGGGGAAAAAAACAAAACAAAAAAAAAAAAAAACAGAAAAGCTAGGCGGAATTTTGCCACTGTTTCGGTCTTGTTTTTCGCGGTTTGAATATTGTGAAAAACACATGCCGGTATTTAAACAACTGTTTTATTTCCTTTTAATTATTTGAATGCCAATTTCTCTAAAGAAATGTATAACTCAGAAAATTCAGTCTGGTGATAAAAGGCGGTTTATTTTTGTTGCTGTATTGGCAATTCTACAGTTGCAACTGTAACCGGGTCGAAAACTTAAAATATCGGTGAACTCCCCGGCAGGAAAATCCAGCGTGACCAGTTCAAGCCGGTGACCAGCTCTACGTGTCTTTTGGAATATGATAGCTGATGACTGGTTGATCAACTAAAACCAGCTTTTCAACTAGCTAATGAAGACGATAGTTGCGTTTATTTGTAATAATTTATTTTAGATGTTATGCATTTGATATATGCGGATGGATTGGTGCGGGGGTGTTGGGTCTTTGTTAGAGTTAGTCAGAATTTTTTAAATAAATGTCTTAAATATCGCTAGAAAGTCACACATAATGGCTAAATAACTGTCTCTTTGGGGAGGAAAGTTACCATTTCAAAATCGCTAAAATCTTGCCATATTATTCCAAAACGTTAAGAGCACATTCTATCATTGGAATCTCATTGTGAGTCCTACGTGGCTAAACGTCTATGAGGTTATGTAATTTTAAAATCATCTTGGAATCTTTATGAAAGTTAACATGCAAGTAGCTGGCTAGGAATAATTTAATGCAATGTAACCTGAATGGAAGGTAACTGCATTCTCTAGCTTGCTAGCCTATTGCTTCTTACCGTACGAGGAGGCGGGGCAAATAAATGAAGACCGGTGTGGTTGTATGACGCCAACCCTATTCCCTGTAGACCACTTGGCACCTGTGGTAACTGGTTTTTATGCCACACCTCCAGGAATACTCCACTATCCCCATTTCTATCAATAGCCATTGTTCCTGAGTAAATGTCTATTTTTTATTCCTAGGAAATATTGTTTTTTGGATTACAATAGTAATTTCATGCAAATATTCTTTTCAAATTCGTATTTAATTGTGCATTGTGAGTCTAATAACTTATTAAGTAAATTGGACATGGTTTTGCTTAAGGGTCTCCTTATGGGAAATTAAAATGCTGTCTCTGCCAGTAACAGCTGTCAAGAACAACAAATTAAAGTTCTACAGAAATTAAGTAACATTATAGAATAACTAGTTACCAGACATCATAGCTTCTGAGCTACGAGGTCAGAGGTAAAGCCCCAATGGAAGGATATTCAGTTAATACTTATTCAGTTATACTAAAAGTATTGATGTGTCAGCTATTCTCAAATCACATTTTGTTCTACGTACAAATGCATTTAGCAATGATACAATTTTGTTTTGTACATGTGTACTACAGTGTATCTAGCAGGAGCTTATCTAGAACAAGAAATTAACTGCTCTATGCTATTACACTCAACAGTTCTTAAATCTTATCAAAGGTTTATAAATTGTAATGCAGTCTAGTAAAACGTTTTTTAGTATATTAGAAAATATATTGCAGTCTAAAATAAAGCAGAACTCCATTAGTAATTAGCTGTAAAATTGTATTTTTTAAATATTAAATGGGACAGTGATCATCCCCTAATAGATAAGTGCAATTAGTGAGAATCTGCCAAACCTGGTCAACAAACAGCCCAGAGACTAACACAGGAAAAACTCCGTGCTTGCATTCGCTTCGCTACCATTCCTGTACTGTCTTATCCCAGACCAGCTTTCCGTGTGGCTCGCTTGCCCCCTCTGGCAGCAGTGCCAGGTAGACGGGCGTCTCAGCCCCTTCCTCGGGACTCTTTGGGGCTTTTGAGCCGGCCATATCGGTCTTAACCCAGCCAGGGCAGCAGGCGTTGAGCAGGATCCCATCAGATGGTCTGGTCTTGGAAAGAACACGAGCCTGGATCCTTGACAGCACCGTCACTCCAATCTACAGCAGCCCACAGGTATCAGACTTGAAAATTATTACAGTACAACATACTTTCCCTTCGGCCCTCTGTTAAAAATAAAAAAAATACCGGTCTCTGCTTGCCCAATCACAGACTGAGCACTATGAGCTGGATTTGTGACCGGGACAGCAGAGTAGCGGTGCACAATTAGCAGTGTGCCATCTGATCTAGGGTAGGTGATTATCAGCAGGGCTTCTCTCAGCTTGTCAGCATTCTTTCAACTGGCTGTGCTGTGGAGAGGGATATCCCTCTCCCCCAGGCAGCGCTGAACCTCCATTTGTAGCATGTGGAGTACAAAAGAGATGGCTGGCTAGAAGGCGATTGGACGGGAGAATACTAATCATGCTTCCACATAGGGCTGGGACTATAAACCCAAAATTTAAGACACCTACATTTCCAACTCGTACCAAAGCAATTTTTGGCATATCAGAAGTGTCCAATGATAACATAATGTTAGTGTGATTAGCCAACGGCGCTGTGGGGCATATATGATAGCGAAACGGCATAGATGCAAGCAAAAAACTATTGAAATTCCCAGAATCACTAGGCTTTGATTTGAACAAATTTGGGGCTCTGCCCAAGCTCCGGCATTATGGTTGTTATCAGAAATGTACACAACCCAATGTCCTGATAAGATATACAATTCTTTTCACTATGGCTGTCCCATTGAACTAGCTTGTTAATTTTTGTCTAGGAGTCCAAAGTTTAAAATGAACTTTCCGCCAATCCCACAAGGTTTTTTTTTGTTTTGTTCTACTTACTTACTTTTTTGATATATGCCATTTCCTTTTTTCATAAACGGCCTGCAACTGCGTCGGCTATGCAAAGTAACATATTAGCATCACTAAATGATGATTTTGGTTTATTATTCTTGCTCTACCGAACTGCTTTTGTGAAAATTTGAGTATAGTACCTTTGTGGTTCCATATGCTGTGCTGGGCCACCCCTGGGCCTGATGTTTGCCTTGCTGAGCAGCTTTAACAAACTCTGTCATCAGAGAGCACAGCTCCTCCTCAGATATCTCAGGATCACGAAATCTTTTCACCAAAACAGGTCAACACAGACACAAGCACTCACAAGAGGTCAACACATTAAGACAAGGTCCCATAATATAACATTCTAGAACTAACATTTTCATTTATTTATGGTATGCTTCACTTAAAAACGAGCTGGCTTTTCCTTGCTGCAGCATTGAGATAATTTATACATTAATCCCCAAAAAAGTAATGGTCTAAAATATTCACAAACTGTAGCCCCTCTAGATTAACCATGAATTACACAATACCTGGCTTTCTTAGTTTAAGCCACAATCACACAACAGATAGAATCATAAAACAATAGAGGTACGGCTGGCTATACAGGTCAGACGAGAAAAGAAGAGAGCAGGAAATGCAATTTCAAAATGATTTCTAGAAGCTGTCTTACTTGGCCTGTAATTGTGAGCTGCAGGCTCTGAGCGCCTGTTGGCTGACAAAACTGGACACATTGACCACCCGAGCTTGAGGACGCAACAGGGGCAGTAGGGCATGGCTAACCCACAACGTGCCCCAAAAGTTGGTGTGCATGGTCACCTCTGCCTGTTGTCCAAATGGTTCCACTGCATCATCTGTCACAGAAAAACATCAGCGCTATACAACGGACTAACGTAATTTTCACTGTATCACAGTCAAACAGACAACCTGCTGTGATTAAGTACAATAACTACGCTGGTTAAAAGATCGTGACATGTACTCAAATACAAAAACTAGAAAAGTGAGTAGAACTGTAAACACGAACGTGAAAAACTAGCAAAACTAACTTTTGAAAGCAATCCCAGCATTGTTAATGAGGACATCTAGTCCTCCGTAATTCTCCAGTAAAAAATCCCTCAGGCGTTCCGCGCTTCCTTTGTCGCAAATATCAAGTTGGTGAAAGACCGCATAGAATCCTTGTTCTTTTAGTTTTTTAACCGCCTCTTGTCCAAGAGTTGCATTTCTGGCCGTTAGAATAACATCTCCGGAAAAGTGCAATTTGCAAAGCTCCTTCACAATCGCCAGCCCTAAGCCTTTGTTGCCGCCAGTGATCACCGCCACTTTCTTTGGCATCCTTGCTTCTTGACGGAAACTACTGGGTTAGCTATATATGTTACAGTAAAGATGACTGCGTACTGGCTGTAACTGCGACGAAATGCTAAAGCGACAGCTTCTTCCTATGACTTACTTCCTTATTACTGGCGTCTTGAAAATCACTGCACGTAGCCTATTTGTGCGTAGTAACGTTTCCCTAATAATATTGTCTACACTAGATTTTTTTTTTTTTTTTTTTACAGATGCCGTTGCATGCGCTTTAGTCATTTCTACGAACACATTTTTGATATTTGTTTTATTTGTTGTAAACAACATTTTACTTGTTATTTGCGCATTTTTAAAAAAGTGGTTTGAGACAAACAACCAGAGGGAATAAAAAATTTTTAAAAATCATAAAATCCAGTACCAAATGTAAAAAACAGGAGAATTATTCCTTGACCCCAGAGGCAGCCGAGATCTCAACTCCGGGAAATTTAAAGACACATACAGATTAAAGACAACAGTGAGGTTATTTGTGGGAAGTTAGTTATTGCTGCCAGGGCGACACTGGAGATGACACCCCTCTTCAGACTGGATAAACTATGGCAGCACACAAAAGCGAAACAAGTTGAGTTGAAAAGGATAGTAATATAGCCATGAAAGTGGTCGGAGTTCTTCCCACCAGACCAACGAGGGTAGGCCTAATAGAGAGGCGACCGCAAGGAAAGCGCTTTGCACCTGAAGATTATATGGTGAAATTGTACCCTATATCTCAGCATTCAAAATGTGGCTAAATAAATAACCGAACATATAGGTTTTTAATCTGGTTTTAAATCTTCAGACTGATTATAGTCATCCAATAGTCGAGAGGCTCTGTTGAAAAGGCTCCACCACCTGATTTAGTTTTTGGTTCTCTTGGGACAGTCAAAAAGCCAGACCCTTCTGAGCAAAGCAATCGCTGAGGATTTTTGAGGACTAGGTCTTATAAATCTAAAGACTTATCAGTCCCTTAAAAGTAAAAAGTCAGCGCAGTGCTACCAGTAAACAGTGAAGGTATGCTAAGACTGATGGAACGTGGATAAAATCCTAAAAGCAGCATTGAGCTAATTTTAACGGGTTAGTCTAGTCTAGTCTAGTGCTCACACAAGCATGGATAGATTTTTCTAATCTGCGTCATTTTTCTAGGAAAGAGAGCCACTAAACAGGCTATATGTAAAAAAAATGTCGTCGGCTAGTTTACTATTTTGTCGAATAGTCTAACTTTGCTCACCACAAGTAACCGTATGTAGTACGCGGTAAAACGACACTGGGGGGAGTTTTTACAATTAGTTTCAGCTGAAGAGAAAGTAAGGCAAATAGCCCAATCAAATTTGCGACCAATAAAACCGCAGTTATAAAAGTGAAGAAATAAAAAAAAATATATATATTATATTATCTGTGAGAGGACCAGTGACAATCTTAATATGCAGAAGACTCTTAGGACCCATACCTGAGGCCAAAATAAACCATTGAGCCGTAATGGCGTAGGTCTTTCAAAAAATGCATCGGTTTACGGCAGCATTTTAAAGTAAAGTGAAACCACAGGAACAGAGTTTGCGACCCTACCTCATTGGCAATGGCGAATGCAACGAAAAGCGGCAATGTGAAGATGGCGGCAGGGGAGCGGAGTGCCGAGGAGCTCAAGGAGAAGGCGAATAAATACTTCAAAGGTAAAGCAAAGAGCTATTACTTAACAATGAGTATTATACGCGCGGGACAAAATGGGGGTTGTGTTAAACTATATTGATGTAATGTCACTGAACAGTAGTCTTGTCTAGTTAAAACGAATCGGCCACAGTACCGGTCTCGTTTTCTAAACTGGTGATGAAAGCGTGTTGCTGTAGCTAGCAATGTCGGAAAACACCTCGGATGTTCTGTCTTGCCAGTACAATTCCGAATCTCAGGATAAATCAATGGAAGTAGTCTTAGTTTGTAAAGGGTTGGGCCCACTTCGTTATATGCAATATTTTGTGGTCGCAGTTATGAGTATGCGATTGCTATCTTAGCACCAGAGTGTAAACCGACATTAACCTGACACATGTGGTGACGTTAGCCAAATAGCTATCGTGAAACCTAATGATATTTTTTGACGTAAATTAATATTTTGCCATGGGACTGGATGTTGGAAACGAATGTATATTTATTATTATTATTATTATTATTATTAACGTTGGCTAAAAGTGTGGCACAATGTGCAAAACCCGAATTTGTTAAAAGTAACGGATTGAATCACTTAATACGTTATTTGAGCTGACAGCTTGGCTTCTCTAGTCAATCGGATAACAACGGTACAAGTAACGTTACTTCGGAAAGACGGAGTCTAAGTAAGTTATGCATTGGCAGTTATAATTGCGTAAACCATAACGTAGGTGGCTACACGTTCTCTTTTCGTGACTATTTTCTGAAAATAAATATGGCAGTTTAAACCTTCCTGTTGAAATTGACACTTTAACCAACTTTGATATGCATCTTAAATTAAGCAAGAAAACTTTGGAAAGGCATAGATGCTAGTCTAGATTTGGAAATGTGCATCTCGTACGTCTTTGTTAGTTACCCAAGTGTTAGGTAATTCAACGGATCAATGCGCAGATGGTGCTGATTTACCTTTTAACAAAGCTTCCATCGACGTCATACTCCAAGTCCGCGTACATTGAATCAGTTCCTTTTCATAGAGGCGTCTTTTTATTTCTTATGTCACTGGGTGGCATGCCCCCCGCTGATCAACGGAATGGTCAGTAGGTTTTTGGCAATATGTCGTGTCTGCAATATATCAACTGAGATTGTAATATTTCTTTTGAAAGACTCCTTACGTGACAAATTTTTCCGTGGAGAAAAAAAGATGTAATGGGTTCCCCCCGTGTTTCCTTCATAAGAGGGCTTCCGGTGTTCTGGCAATCTGAGTGCTACTCGCTAGCTGATTTGGTCAGTTGAGTATGGCAAAATGGGCTGCTACTCAGAATCAATCAAATCAGATTGTCAGAACACCGGCCAGTTTCACGGTTTGTTGAGAATTTCTAAACACTACGGTGTGATCCAACCTTTTCATACAAACCACGCAATGTTTTTTTTTTTTTTTGGAAATCAGTTTATCATAAGAGGGGGTTGCATTTAGAAAGAACTATAATGATTCTTAACACGAGCTAATTCCTAGGAACTTAAGTGCGGCCTGAGTTGTATGGGGTAAATAGTGGCAGGTGAATTGTTCTGTTTATTTTAGTAAGCATTTTCTTTCATGCCAGAGAACTCCTAAACTTTTTTTTACCTCCATAGGATGCAACTTTAGATGGGTGTTGTAATCTGATTTATTGGACAGGTTCTATTTTTTGTGGGGAAAAAAAAAAACGCCTGCAATGTAACAATTTCCTCCTGAATGATACAAATATGAATTCGTGACTATTGATGTATTTTTGTGTTATTTCAGACAAGGACTATGAGAATGCTATTAAGTATTACACAGAGGCTCTCGAGTTGAACCCAGACAATGCCATCTACTACAGCAACCGCAGCCTGGCGTACCTGCGCACCGAATGCTATGGCTATGCCCTGGCAGATGCCACACGAGCCCTGGAGCTTGACAAGAACTATATCAAGGGTTATTACCGCCGTGCCACCTCCAATATGGCACTGGGAAAGTTCAAGGCTGCACTGAAAGACTATGAGACGGTGAGTGGCGTTGTCTCCATGGTCACGGACCAAGTAATGGTTTTGTGGGAAGGTTGGGGCATTCTGTGAGGATTACAAGTTATTTACCTTGTTTTATAACTCTTGGTAGAAATATTTAGTCTTCCAGGTTTTCCAAATTTTATTGAATGGTGAAATCCTTTTTGTGTTGGTGTTCTGTGTAACAGGCTTTTGTGCTTCTTTTGGCATTTTAACATTTCTCATTGGTTGTGGTCTTATTTTTTGTGCGCTCATTATTTTTGAATTCTATGATCCAAATAAAAAATGGGTTGAAAAGTGTCAAGAGCAATTAATGCTGTACAAAAATAAAATGGGGTTGTTTAGTATAACCAGTTAATCAAGAATACTGATTCTGATTTATCAGCACCCTTTTCTGAGTTTTTCAAGCCTGCTTTTCAAGTGAGCATCAAGCTATGCACTACATTTTATAGAAGTACTAGATCACAAATAATCCTTAAATCCCAATTTGATGACAACTTGTATATATTCAGTGGGCAACTTTGTATAGAATATGCTAAACATACTGGAGTGATTTTAGCTCTCTGTTTTTGGATTCATCTCCCATTAAATGCAACTGTAATGGCACAGTTAAGTATGGGTGTGACAGAAGTATTTAAGTGGCAACTGTAACAGGCAATTTATTTGTCTCTAGCTGCTTTTTATGTTTGATACTAGGTCCCCTACAGGAGGCCTTGTTGTATATTGATGATCAGTGGATAGTGCTTCAAATGTTGCCTCTAGTTTTCTTTAAAGTGCAATTGCTGTGGTATTTTAAATGTAACATTTTTTAACTTTGTTAAAGAACTTTAGATACAGGACTTTAGATTTCAGTTTACTGAGCGAATTCTCCTAATTGCTTATTTCCCAAATGCTCGTAGGCTCAAAGCCCCATCAGCCACGAGTCTCCCACGGTGCGCAAACTTAAATCCGTCCCTCAGGGGTTTGTTTTTTTTGTTTTTGTTTTTTTTATTAAACATGCGCTACAGGGTGAAATTTCATGTGAAATGCTTGGTACTTTCCATGTGCCTTGAGCGCACTAGACCACCCCGAACCCCTCCGTATGCGGCGTGAGACTGAAGGGACTATTGTCCTGAGCCTGTGCCTGTTTTTCCCGGTGTGTGGGATGTAGGTGGTAAGGGTGCGGCCCAATGACAAGGATGCCAAGATGAAGTACCAGGAGTGTAATAAGATAGTGAAGCAGAAGGCCTTCGAGAGGGCGATTGCCAGCGACGAGCTCAAGAAATCAGTGGTTGACTCCTTGGACATTGAAAACATGAGTGAGTGTAGTCTGCGGTCAAGGAGACCGTCGAATTTCTGCTTACTGTTATTCAGAAGGAGGGTTTATTGTTTTAACATTTCTTGGGTAACGGTAATTTAACTTATTTTTGGTTACATTTACATATAAAGCATATATAGCTTTCCTCTTTCGTTTGAATATGCA
The DNA here is from genome assembly GCA_025775065.1 of Hiodon alosoides. Taxonomy (NCBI): domain Eukaryota; kingdom Metazoa; phylum Chordata; class Actinopteri; order Hiodontiformes; family Hiodontidae; genus Hiodon; species Hiodon alosoides. Next base: position 2,653 of record JAOYSI010006466.1, on the reverse strand, counting down.
CACAATGGCGTAAATGCCTACAGTGCAGTGGTTGGTTACATTTTCTGCCTTCTCATTCAGTGATCGAGGATGACTACACGGGACCCAAGCTTGAAGAAGGAAAGGTGACTCTGAAATTCATGAAAGAAATGATGGATTGGTTTAAGGAACAGAAAAAACTGCACAGAAAGTGTGCTTACCAGGTATGATAAAAAAAAAAAAAGTTTTGTTATGACAGATGTGTTTGTATGCATGGTTCCTCTCTTAAATATTACTCAAATTTCTGTTATTCAGATTTTGGTCCAAGTGAAAGAGGTTTTAGCCAAACTTCCAAGTCTTGTAGAAATTTCGCTAAAAGAGGTAAGAAATAACACACATGTTGACTGTGTATTCTCTGTGAAAATTGTCATTGAATCAGTTCCAAGCGTGCGACGTCTCTTTGCTAATTTTCCGCCTGCCTCCTCTCAATAGACGGAGAAGATCACTATATGTGGTGACACACATGGCCAGTTCTATGATCTCCTCAACATATTTGAATTGAATGGCTTGCCCTCACACACCAACCCCTATGTATCCTTTACTGCCGAGGTAGTGAAAATGGAACTCGGTTTCGGATGGTTGGAGTACTGTAAACCGTGTCTGCTGTGATAGTTTGTCTGTTTTGAGTGTTAAAGGGCAAACGGTGAATCAATGATAATCAACAGGCACTGCTTTTTAAATAGTTTGACGTGTTGAATTGAATTGAAGCAAGGCCCTGCGGTGGTACTTAACCAACGTCCGCAGCTCTTTAACGGGGACTTTGTGGACCGTGGCTCCTTTTCCTTGGAGGTTATTCTCACGCTTTTTGGTTTCAAGCTGCTTTATCCAGACTACTTCCACCTGCTCAGGGGTGAGTCCTGGCTTGTCTCGCTGCACCCTTGACCCCTTAGGCCCAAAGCTGACAGTGTTTTTGAGTCTGTACTTTCTTTGTTGCGACACATTTCTCATTGGGACCATTTATTAAAGATGGGGTGGGTAACCTGAACCTTTAAGTGAGAATCCAAGGCTCCTTCGGTACATTTGCCTGCTGCAGGGAACCATGAAACTGACAACATGAACCAAATGTACGGCTTTGAGGGTGAGGTGAAGGCCAAGTACACTGCCCAGATGTTCCAGCTATTCAGCGAGGTCTTCCAGTGGCTGCCCCTGGCACAATGTATTAACAGCAAAGTGCTGGTGAGTAAGAAACTTATGTACAGAATCATGGCTACCTGGTCAAATGGCTTCTCCTCTTCCTGTATCCTGACACTGTGTCTCCTACCGCTGACTCTGCCTTTGCTCTGTGAGAATCGAGAAGTTACCACTTGCTTGTGCCGTCTGCCTCAGGTTATGCACGGGGGTCTCTTCAGTGAGGACGGCGTCACGTTGGAGGACATCCGCAAAATTGACAGGAACAGACAGCCTCCTGATTCAGGTGTGTCCTCCAGGAAAGTGAGCCAAATGCCAGTCGGCAACTAAACTCAACATATTCATTCTTTGTGACAGATTTTGCTTGTGGTAAATGTAAAACAAAATGGATTGCGTTCACTTTCATGTTTTATTATAACCTGGTTAATATATGCAGTCAGCAAGACGGTGCTTTGTTTTATGGCCGCCTTCAGATCCATAAATGTAGGGCTGGACAGTATATTGTTTACACACATTTTTATGCATGGTTGAAATCCTTGCTGTACATCTAGTTGTTAAGCAAGTCCTTTTGTTTTTTGGGACTGCCTAGTGTCACATGCTTGTTTTGTGGTGTGTTCGCTATGGATCTTATACCTTGGTATTTCAATATCTGAACTTTTCAAAACGTTTTACTTAATGCAAATCAAAAATTATATCAGCTGAATAGAATATTCTGCATTGCAGTCATTTTACACAAAAGATGTCTTTCGTCAAACTATTTGAATATACATGGGTGCAATCAGACTTAAGTTCATGTCTTGGAAAAACGCTGCCACAATTACAGACGTTGGCTGCTGTTGCCTGCAGTGACCTCTTGGTTGTTTCTGGTTTCCCATTGTCATATAATTAAGTTCTGAGTCAGTGGCATGTGGCTACTTAAAGGTTTGGAGAAGCACTTTCAGCAAACTAAATATAATGTATGGAATCGGTTGTCTGGTTACATTGGTCTCCACGGTTTCCTCCTCCTAGGTCCTATGTGCGATCTCCTGTGGTCAGACCCTCAGCCTCAGGTTGGTGCCCCGCCCTCACTGGCTTTCGTGCGTTCATCAGTAACCCTCGATTCCTGAGCTGAACCTAAACTCGCACAGCTGCGTCGGCCCGCCGGTAACCCGCGCGTTGCGTCCCGATTGCCAGAACGGACGGTCGGTCAGCAAGCGAGGGGTGAGCTGTCAGTTCGGACCAGACGTGACGGAGCGCTTCCTGAAGGAGAATAAGCTGCAGTACATCGTGCGCAGTCACGAGGTGAAGAGCGACGGCTACGAGGTCACTCACTCAGGGAAGTGCATCACTGTCTTCTCAGCGCCCAACTACTGGTATGTCGCTGGCACTTTCCTTAACATAGGTGTCATTGACTTAAAGCAGAAAATACTGACGATGGATAACCGTGTTCATCTGTCGGGGGGGGGGGGGGGGGGGGGGGGGGGGGGGGGGGGGGGGGGGGGGGGGGGGGGGGGGGGGGGGGGGGGGG
>JAOYSI010006463.1:0-10000 GCA_025775065.1 Hiodon alosoides | reverse complement strand
GTGTTCTGCATGTGTCCTGTATTGGTGCTGGATGTGTCTTGCATTAGTGCTAGATGTGTCTTGCGTGTGTGCTGCATGTTCGCTGCATGTGTCTTGCATGTGTTCTGCATGTGTGCTGCATGTGTCTTGCATGTGTGCTGCATGTGTCTTGCATGTGTTCTGCATGTGTCCTGTATTGGTGTGGGATGTGTCTTGCATGTGTGCTGCATGTGTCTTGCATGTGTTCTGCACGTGTCCTGTATTGGTTCTGGATGTGTCTTGAATGTGTGCTGCATGTGTGCTGCATGTGTCTTGCATATGTTCTGCATGTGTCTTGCATGTGTACTGTATGTGTCTTGCATGTGTTCTGCATGTGTGCTGCATGTGTCTTGCGTGTGTTCTGCATGTGTGCTGCATGTGTCTTGCATGTGTTCCGCATGTGTGCTGCATGTGTTCTGCATGTGTGCTGCATGTGTCTTGAATGTGTGCTGTATGTGTCTTGCATGTGTTCCGCATGTGTGCTGCATGGAGTGCACTAATTCTAAAGCATTTCGGAAGATGTCCAAGCCCTCTGAATGCTTCAAGTGTGATATCTTGACCATTTTATATCATGAATTACTGTTGGAAAAACCCAGTGGTGCCATTGCACAAAAACCTTAAATGCTAATGAAAGGCTGAACGCACAGAAAACTTTCGTCACTCTACTTTTTGTTTCACTGTTGCTATTCCAGTAATAAAATGCTCTTCATCCAGTTCATTTTCTTGTACCATGATGAAATCAGAAGAAAAATCTGGGTTTTTTTGCCCACCCAAAAACAACAGAATAGTGTGATTATGTAGAAACAGAAGTCATATCTGAACAAAAAATATAAACTTAGTCTAAAATATATATTTAAATATAAAATATATATATAATATAAACTTAATCTACTTAGATCATATTTTACTTAAAAAACAACGAAAGCTATTTGCATGAGAACATAAGCACTTTTTAAACTGTCGTGTTCAAATAAATTTAACTCTATCTGAAAACATTATCTTGATTAATATAATACGAGCCATCACTCATCATGAGAGTATAAAAAAGGATTAAAGACCTGTGTTATGCCTCATTGTACCAATTCCTGTACTAATTAAGCCACGTTGCTGGGTCTGCAAATTAACTTCTGCTATGACTCTTGGGGAATAAACATAGCGTGATTTCTCGCACACATGAATCAGGCTCAGAATGATAATTATTTTATTTTTTCACAGGCTGAGTAATTTTCACAGAATTATTATTTCTGCTTTTGATAAAAAACTGACTTGTTCAACAAAAAGAGCTCAGATCGGTGACAAAAGCAAGGTTAGACAGTCAACTCTATCAACATGCAGATTAGCGGTCAGGCTGATCAACCGTATTACAGTGGAAGTACAAACAGAAGAATTTCCTTTTCTGTTACAAAAAAGAGTGCAGTTTATGTAAGTAATTAGGGTGTTCATTAAGGATGTTCTTCTGCACTTAGCCACTAATCAGTAATTACTTTGTTACAGTAGTTTTAAGATTTTTAAATCAAAATGATGGACCATTTGGATTGGGGGGTATTAAGTTTCTTCAACATATTACACATTTTTTATTATGGTGCATGTATGGACATTGATGTGGAGTTACAGTGTGGACGGCAATACAAATGACTTTGTAAGTTCTCTAAGTGCTTTTTGAGGTCTTGTGGGGTTTTTTTTTTAAATAGTTTTGAGTTGGACTGTAAATGTCTTTCAGCACTCTAAAACGCCACACAGGTTATTCAGTAGGAAATAGTCCGCTGTGTAGGAGCCCTTTCATTGCTCTTCTGCTGTCTCCTGCCACAGAAACGGGCGATAACCCGTGGGTTGTGTGTGACATGCAGACCGGCCGCTGGTTGGCTGCTGGCCCGTGTCCCACTCTGTGCCACGCTGGGCGACGTGCCTGGCCAAGTGCCTAAACATGGCCGCAACGCGGCTTCTCTCTTGTCCCTTTGATGCGGCTCCTGTGTTTGTTTATCCGCGCCAGTGGTCCGCACCCCCGCTCCTCCGTCTGGCTCGGGCCGAATCCCACTCCTTCCAGGGCAGGGCGTGGTGTGGCGAGGGGGGGCGTAACCTCGCCACCGTTTACTCTGGGTGTGTGAAGCATGCAGGCAAGTTTCCACCAACATTCCGTCTACTAATCCACAGGGCTGTGGTTGCCGTGCCAACATATTGATGACAACGATCCTTTTTTTTTTTTTTTTAAACTGCACACTGAAGGACTGATTTAAAGAATCCTCGATCCTTAATCCTCCCTGTACTACTACAAAAACCAAGTACTGCGAGCGACTTAAAATTGGCCAGGTGTTTGGATGACATCACCAGGGACATCCCCTCTTCGTGATGATGGTCGATGTAAAAACAAAGTAAATAAATAAATAACGTAATAGGCGTAACGTTAATACTGCTCCCTTGTGTGTTTTCTTTAGGCGCGTGTATATTTTATATCTGTTATAACATAATTGTGTGGTTTGGAATCAGGGAGAACATTTCTCACAAACCGAGAGGACGTGCGACTGGGGGGGGGGGGCGATCTGCTACCTGGCTTGTTTAGTTTATTCGGTTCCCGGTATAAAGCCAGATGAGTGTTGATAACTAAAGCAGGGGTGGGGAACTGTTGGCCCGATGTGATACTGAACAGATGTGTGCGCGTCGCCCGAGCGCAGACAGGCCTAATGTGACAGTAATTTTATGTGAACCCATTTACTGCTCTACTCGTTAGGACTTTTTCTTGATAGCTGCCGTAACTTTGTTTAATTTCCTGGACTGGTAAAATGACCTTGGGCGAGACCTGAATTATCCCGGCAGTCTCGATAGCGTACCTACATACAATCTCCCGTTCACAAGTGCTGTTCCTTAACTACCCAACAGGCCGTATTCCTCACAAATTATTCCTGTGGGCTTCAAGGGCTATTGGGCGAGGCTAGAGAGGATCTCTCTCCAACAAAGTTGTCGCTTGCGACTGATGCAAAGGAACCAAAAACCTTCCGAAACGTTCCGAAAAGAGTTTAAACTTCTTTCTCAAAAGAGTCCTGATAATATATTTAGCGGTTATTAGCTGTGTGGAATGGTACATAATGCTTCAGCATGTGAGGAATGCATGGTTTAAAAAATGAAAAGCCCTGACTTTAATTCTCACAGCTTATTATTGTTTTTGTATTCTGTGATTCCAGTCGAATTGCTTTGGTTAATTACCAGTTGGCCATGGAAAAATTCTTTGCTGCTGTGTGTAGCACGTAGCCGCTTTAGCTCTGAATATTTTAGCTTATTGGTTTGGTCCTTGACAAAGATTGAAGTGAAGAGAAATTTCTTTTTTATGACAGATATATTCATTTAATGTGTGCACTATTGCTCATTTGTAAGAATTTATCGAAGATAAAAAAAAGATTTAGCGGGATCGTTTAATTCATAATGTTTTTTGTTTATTGATATTCTTTGTTTGACACGCTGGCCAATTATTTGTATTATGTCTAGGAACATTTTTTGTATGTCTTTGTAGTGTAATTAAATAAATAAAATGTTGTGAAATAAAAGTTCTTTGGCATATAATGGATCATATGGTATGTCCGCGTATATATTTTCTCCAGGTGGTGCCTGTTCTTACTGTTTTACCATTGTGGTAAATATTGGTATAATAGTTAGTGTGCATTTGCATATTTCTTTACATTTACTGAGAAGAAGATTCTACGAGTTGCTCAGCCTTCGATCAAGATTTAAACAAATGAATGTGAAGCAGAGTATCTAGTTTAGATCTATGGTTAATGAGACACCCATCATCTAAGAGTCTAGTGATGGGTTGATTAGCTATTCATCTGAAATGTTATCCTTATCACCTTAACGAGCCACTTAACCAAAATTCAAACCGATTCATGGACCCACCGGCTGTCACAGTAAACAGACGGCAATTTTAGCTGAGGGTAGACCTGCTTCTGCAAGGACTTAAGCTGAACGAGCAAAATTTGTACTAGTCAAGCTAAGAAATATTTATACTTCATCGTTATTATCATTTAAGTTATTCATTTCTTGAAAACAGTTTGGGTCAGAGCTTCTGTGAATTTCTGAGTTGATTCTTCCCCTTTCAGATAGTCTGAGACAGTTAACTTGAAACCTAAATGGGGAATTTGGGTGATTCGGTTGGGACTTACTAGTGTTTAGTACTGGCACAGAAAGGCACAGAAAAGCAATTTAAGCAACAAGTACCGTTTTATTCTTCCCGAAGGGCACTGATTTTAAAAAAAATGTGATTCTGGCCTTTAATGAATACGAGAATGCTAAAATCCTTCTATATTTTTTTGTCCTCGGTTTAAGGGAAATGAATCAATTTTGTGTGTACAGCTTTGTTACATGTTATTATGGTCGCCTAATTATATCGAGGCCACATGCTTAACAGACAAGTGGTGACCAAACATGACACCAAGCTTCCGATTGAGGTAGACAACCAGTATGTCAGTGCAGGGGAAGGAGATATACTGATGAACACTTTGGATATGCCCCCCACATCCAGGATAATGTTGCTCGAAGGCGGAACTCTTAGCACAGACATCCATAGCAGTGACAACCAATAAAAAAAAAGGCAAGCACAACACATAGCAGTGACAACCAATTAAAAAAAAGGCAAGCACAACACATAGCAGTGACAACCAATTAAAAAAAGGCAAGCACAACATAACCAATCAAAGTAGCGGATTTGCCAGGCAAGTCCACGCGGGTCAGTTCTGGCTTGCTCTTCACCTACGTGCTTTCTGGCGCCAGGTAGGGGAAAATGACTTTATCTTTTTACTGGCATGTATACACACCCAACAACGGTTCCCGGTTCCCGGTTCCCGGTTCCTGTTACAGCGGACGCAGTGGGTCTCAAGGACCAGGACTGAGCACCACTTTATCCTCAGTGTTTTCATTAAAAGGCTTTAAAAATGAATTAAACTCATATCTTTATAAATTCCCCCACCATGCATAGCTATCAGTAACACAGATTCTCAAAGTCTCTTGATTGTTGTTCTTCATGACCAGTTCCTGCTGAGTAAATAACATAACCACCATTGCACTGTCATGCACCAGAACAAAGTGCAAAGCATAGTGTCACAGATGTGACCACTGTGTTTCCGGCAGGGTGATCGAGCGTTTTGTGATTTTGGCAATTGTTTTTTCTCTATCCAGAATTAGGCTTGAGAAGACTAGAGGTCCTGCGTTCGGATATCTTTAAAGTGCAAACCTGGTGTTATGGAACCACACAATGCAAACCCGGTGTTATGGAACCACACAATGCAAACCTGGTGTTATGGAACCATACAATGCAAACCCGGTGTTATGGAACCACACAATGCAAACCTGGTGTTATGTAACCACACAATGCAAACCTGGTGTTATGGAACCACACAATGCAAACCCGGTGTTATGGAACCACACAATGCAAACCTGGTGTTATGGAACCATACAATGCAAACCCGGTGTTATGGAACCACACAATGCAAACCTGGTGTTATGTAACCACACAATGCAAACCTGGTGTTACGGAACCACACAATGCAAACCCGGTGTTATGGAACCACACAATGCAAACCCGGTGTTATGGAACCACACAATGCAAACCCGGTGTTATGGAACCATACAATGCAAACCTGGTGTTATGGAACCACACAATGCAAACCTGGTGTTATGGAACCATACAATGCAAACCTGGTGTTATGGAACCATACAATGCAAACCTGGTTTTATGGAACCATACAATGCAAACCTGGTGTTATGGAACCACACAATGCAAACCTGGTGTTATGGAACCACACAATGCAAACCTGGTGTTATGGAACCATACAATGCAACCCCAGATTTTTGTGTAAATTATGGAAGTTTTTGGGTCATCACTTTCCCATATATATTTCTTAATCCAAAGCCCAGAACCCACACGCTCCATAAAACCGTCAGGATTTAACAGATTTGGTTTGTCTGAACCACAAGCTGGTGCCTTACTGGGATGGAATTCCCCCTGTGCAATCAGATACTCATGATGAGTTAAAGTGAACAATCCGCTTTCCCCTTTCTCTCTTAATCACTGATAATGACTACCCATCCGTAAAACCGCGAAGCTGGTGTTAGACAGCTGACAAGATGCAGCTTTCGACCGGCTTTCCGGCAGACGTTTGTATTTTAAACCCGCAGAGCATTCACCTGGTGACTTCCTGCACGGGTTCTCACCCTTCGAGATGTGAAGCGAACGGGGCGCTGCTCCCCCGATTTTGTAGACCACACCCGATGGTTTGCCGTTCATCCATCACAATCAAAAACAAATCCGTGGAGCAGCTGTTGGGAAGACGTGCACGGTGTGAAAACGCTCAACACCAAACTCGCCCACACTCAGAGTGATAAACACATCAGATCTTGTTTCGTGTGAGCGTCAGAACAGATGTGCCTGCTGAAAGAGAAGGCTGTTGGAAGACTTTTGTGGGCACGGAATGCCTCTACTGGCCCATATAGCTGCTCTGACTCCTGCAGCTGTCAGTCAGATCTGTCTGCTCTGAGAAAGCGCTGTTCAGAGCCATCCAGGAAGCTTTTCTTTTTCCTCAGTTTCATTTTGTTTTTTTTTTGTTTTTGATTCAAGAAAACAACTCAATATATCACGGCAGGTGATTTGAAGCATTCTTTCTGAAGATTCTGGAACTATGAAGCCTTAAGAGTTCACAAAGTCAAGAAACAAACTGACACAAAACTAAACATCCACTAAAGTGGCCTTTGGGGAATTGTAGCCAACAGGTTGAATGTTGAAATTACAGGAACGGTCTGTTCTTAGCTTGGGCGAGTAGGGGAATTTAATATGACATGCAACACCTACAGGTCTAGAAGTAAAAACTCTCTAAGTTTGCTTATGAAGTCGGCTGGTGTTGACCCTGTCTGCCCACTTACCACCGCTGCTGTTGTTAATGAGACCCCCATGAAGAAAACACATCCCCCCCCTTTTATCAAATTCTTTTCCACTTCTGCCGAGCATGACAGGGCCTGCAACGAGTGTACAGAGAGAGTCCCTTTTCTCCTTTTTTAGCGAGTAGATTTCCCTACGCAACATGTGTGTCGCAAAACCACTCCCTCCTGTTGCCAAGCGTCCACTTGGGTGTGTGTGCCGTGACGTAGCCCCCTTGGGTCCTGAGGGGAGTGGGCAGCTGTGTCAGTCATCTGTGATTGGCTTTACCCAGCGGCCAATGGATGAGGTCGCCAGGGAGTCAGGGTGGATGTTTACATTTTTATAACTCCCCTGTTTACACAGATGCTCTCATTGGGCGGATAAAAGCAAAAGGGTGACAGGGAAAGATAAAGTGAGGAGGGTTAGGGGAAGGTGAGGGCTCGTATAAACAGACAGGCCTGCTAGTGCTAGAGATCTCACTTTTTTGTTTAGAGATGGGCTGCGGCGATTCTTGACACCCCCTCCCCCTCGCCGCCTTCCTCCCGCTCATACCCCCCACACGCTTCCTGAATGTAGAAGCAATCGAGCATGTGTGAAATGTAAGAGAGTGTACCAGCGTCCCACATCTCCTCTCTCCTCTCATCAGGACAATGAAGCTGAAAGACTGACAACCCCCTCACGCAAAAACATACCTTCCAATTACAGTTGCCCTGCGAATGTACAGGACGTGAATGCAGGTAGTTAACAAAATAAACGAGGGGGAACTCCTGGGGAACCGGGCGGCTGAAAACAACCTCCAGATAGGGTCCACCACTGTAGAATATCATACAGCACTTAAGGAAAAATAACAATAAAGCAATTTCCAATTAAAATCTAGTTAGAAATGCACAAAAGTTTCCGCGCTTTATTTACGGTTACATTACAACAATCAAATCAGAATCAAAAAAATGTGTCTGCCTACCTTTCCGCATACTGATTATCAGGGGAGCAGCCAGATTTTGGGCCAAAGCAGTCCCTCTCCTCACCAGCCAAAATAAAAAAAACTTTTCCGTAGCAACAGAATCTGCCCAAAGTTCACTCTACCCGTGTGAGCCTGTAGGATTTGTCGGTGGTGACGAGCTCAGATGCATTAGCACGGTTAGCGATCGTAAATGATAAAAATAAAAACAATTTTTTTTATTTCCGACGTCACTGTTTTCTTTTCGTGTACACAGGGCTTTGGCAACACCAGGTTATTAGTGTCAATTTAAAATAGCGCGTAACCTGGCACATCAGCAGTCTGACACTTTTCTAAGAATGATGCTGTGGATCAGCCTGAGTTGCCTTTGGGCAGCGTTCTAGTGACTCTGTTAGCGTTGAGGAGATAGCATTGCTCAGGGACGCCGTGTGAAATTTGAAAAGAAAGATTTCTACAGAGCACATCTTCCACTAAGAAAACGGAAAATCATTGCGCACATCTTTATCTATCAGCCATTTTCAGTACTGCATTTAGTAATGTGTGTGTCCACTAAATGTGAAAGCTGCGTTCTCACCAGTCAAGTAACACAATTCATTTGTGTCAAAGCTGTGCTTTTCAAGAGCCCGGATATGAGACTCTTTCTCACCTTCACCTCAGATCAGGTCACCATTTTCTGTAAATTCATTCCCATTAACAGAGGGGGAAAACCACAAGAAATATTCAGGTTCAGGTCTTTCTACAATGTTAATTTTCCTCTTACCAGACATAGTGTTAAGTATCTCAACCGACAAGATGTAGCAGTGATATATTAGTAATAAATTTGTTAATTTTTGAAAGGGGACGGGGTTATCCCAGGTGGAGGACGATTCGAACCTTAATGGACGTAGCGCCTTCTGTAAAATTGCCAGTCGACGTCACACTGGTTTATTTTGTCCTCACTCTCTTTGTTCCTTATGGATGGCTTTGGGGTCAGTTTAGAGCAAGAGGCTTGCCTTAAATGGGGAAAATAGTGAGAAATTGGGATGGCGTATCATTTAATTATCTGGTGATAACCAAACGGTGCGCATTTGTGCACATTTAAAGACTGTGTTTTGGAGGTTAAAAAATGGTTTCCGTTTGATTCAGAGGTCGGGATATTAATTTAAAGTGAGTCACTTCTTTTCTCGTATTTTAATAAAATAAAAATGTGGGGTGGTATTGGACTTTCAACACGTCAATTACAGGCTGAAACCCAAAAAGAAGCGACGCCCCTGAGCAGTAAAGTTGCTCTGGATATCAAACAACGCTGAGAAACTTTGTGTCGTGTAAGAAGTTCTTTCTTCTCTCCCTGTGATTCCTGTGATCGATCCAGGCCCACGATTTTGGGAAAAGGATTGCTTTTTTGGCATTAAGCTCACACCAGAACAGAATCGCGCCTGCTCAGTTCCCTCTGCCCTCCCTCCGGCTGACGGCCTATCTTTCCCATTCAAAGTTTATTGCATTCCGTGGTATGTAAATACACTTACTGTGAGATTCTGAGACTAAACACTGCTTGTCATCGGTGACAACATTCACGGACGCCTGCCCCGCCCTGCTATGCTGGAGGGAAAAACCAGGAGTAATACTCCGCTTTGCGCTGTCCTCGTAATGAAAAACAGGTCATTTTGCCTGGAATGAAAAACCTCAGATTGAGATAAACTTCACAGCCGAGCCGTGGCATACCTGTTCTCTCCTGGATTGAAAAATTAATAAATTCAGGGGAGTCTCTATCGGCATTAAATCAACATGGCCGGACATGAGAAAGACAAACCGGGGGTGCTGGACTGCACTGGACGCTGATCCCCCCCCCCGCAGTAAATCCAGCACTTTCTCAAACAGTGAGGGGGGTAAAGAAAACCACAGACATTTTCATAGGAGGGTAACAGAATCGTCAGGAACCCAAGAGACATCAGCCTCCTTCTTGATTTGCTGTGCACAGATATTTCCAAAGTGCTAACGTTTTCCAGCAATCTCAGGTTTCAACACCCTGTTGCTGATGGAGGCCCACCTTCTTATCCATGCCAGAGAAGGCTTTGATTTGAAAGTATGGACATTAACTGTGTCTGGCTAGAGTGAGGCAAGGCTTTTCGTTATCAGTAAAACAAGCTGTT
>JAOYSI010006462.1:0-12818 GCA_025775065.1 Hiodon alosoides | reverse complement strand
GTAACTGCGTCAGCGGAGTGCTAAGGGGGGGGGGGGCGGTAACTGCGTCAGCGGAGTGCTAACGGGTGGGAGCGGTGACTGCGTCAGCGGAGGGCTAACGGGGGGAAACGGTGACTGCGTCAGCGGAGGGCTAACGGGGGGAAACGGTGACTGCGTTAGCGGAGTGCTAACGGGGGGAAACGGTAACGGCGTGAGAGGTGTGCTGTTGGGGCAGAGATGGGTCTGGATGGCTGGAATGGGGAGATATGATCTTTTTAACCATTTTAAACCATTGCATTTGCTGGTGCTGCTACTGGCCATTCAGAGTTACCAGTGTCACGCTCGCTCGTCAGTTGGCTGTGTCACGCTCGTCAGTTGGCTGTGTGGGTTTAACTGTAAAGACAATTTATTTGCCTCAAACAGCTTTTACAGACGGTATCAATTGTAAAAATGTTTTAGTAGAGTTTTAAAAATGTTTTTCCAGAGATTTCTTAGTCTGTCTATCATGGAAGCGTTCTGTAACGTGCAGGTTGGGTGAATGTGATTATCTAAACCCCGTTCAGATATCCTTCTGTTGTATCCAAACCGGATCATGTTTCCAGCACTTAAGTGATTGTGTTCCTAACATTGTTAATGCCTGAACAGCAGCAACATTCACAGTATTTTCTCAAAGTTACTGTGCCATGTGTTTAGGGAAAGCAAGTTATCGTTTAACAATTTTAAAAAATAGTTTAATTTTGCTTCACTATATCTGGCAATTAATTGTTCTGTCCTGTCAAACTGAGCTGACTAGTGCTGTTTGTACCATTTAAAAGCTTTTTGGTCCACGTCACATGAACGTCCAGATACTTTCATACAGTAATTCTGCTCCAAACAAGGCGCTGTCATTGTCAAACACTTTTTATTTTCCAGTTTGTTAGGAAAACAAATTATATAGAGCTAGTGTTTCCATATACGTTTTTTGAATTAAGCTTTGAATTAAGGCTGTGAATATTCAGCAGAGCAGCGCTACTCATTTCTGTAACTCATGTGCCTGTAGACCGGGCCAGTAACTGCTTTGTGTTCCTGGTCCAAAATGAATTGGTGACTTTTTAATTGGGCTAAATTGATTGGAGATGCCTGTGTCAGGAATAATTGGTTGATGGCATGTGATTGGCAGTCTGACCAATGGGCTGGTTACTCTCTGGGGGCGGGGTCATCAGGAGCTTGTTGCTCCATTTGTATGTCAGCCGTTTCGGAGTTTGTTTCATAGCAGGAATGGCATCTGCTTGCAGGCTGGAGACCAGCAGCTTTTCTGTTAGCTTTCAGCTAGCTTCACATGAGCCAAATGACTGGAACAGTGACGGAGAATGGGAAAGCAGGCTAGACTGCGCTCGAGCATTGGGTTTCGTTTATCACACGGACCCGGTGGGCCGAGTCGGAGTCCAAGTCAGACCCCCTGTGAGATTTAATGTAGTCTGAAATCTGAATTTTAATAACTTACACATTTGCTTTTAAAGCAAGGTCCGTTTGTGTGTTTTTTAACTATTGTAAATGTAAATCTTATTCTCTCTTACTGGGTTCCCAGCTGGCTTTCAGCTCTGCCTTGAACTTCAAACAGAGCCCTGTTGGCTGCAGTGTGGCGTTGGGTCTGCCAGACGGCTCCGGGCGAGCGCCTGGAATCTCTCATTCTGTTTCATTTTTCAATTTCCTTTTTGAGGCCACGATCAGCTTTTAATTTTTCTCCTCAAGTCTGTGAGTGCAGTTCTCTGAGTCTTGTGTCTTCTCTCCTTTTCTCTCTCTTTCAGACCCTTACAAACAAAAGCATATTTCAAAACCTTCTGAACAAGGTATACCTCTCTCTCATTCCTTTACTCTGCCTTCTGTCCACTCATTGCCTGTTGGTCCTGTGTATATTTGTATGCGCGGTCGGCTGAGGGGTTTTGAGTGCTGTGTAGATTTAGGCCAGTGGAGACAGGGCTGGGGAACCTGACTACGTAAAAGTTATCTTGAGGGAATGTAGGTCTTTTTGGCTTTGTCAGTGATTAGAAATCATTTAATTCTATTGGTGAATGACTACGGTCACTCATGGTCATGTTGTGGTTCCCCCGCCCTGAATTAGTTGTTTGCTACTTCGTAGATTGAGTTTAAGCTTTTTGTTTTTTAAATATTACAATTGGCCATTATCAGCTGCAGCTGAAGTGTTGTTGTTTTGGACGATCCTCTCTTGTGGCTTAATTGAATCCGCATGACATACTGGATGGAGAATCTGGGCATTACTATCCATTGGTTTCGCAAACAATTTAACTGAGCTGCCTAGCTGTAGAATGCTTTCTGACAGCACCAGGGACATCGCAATGCTAGAAGAAGGTACAGGAAACATTCTCCAAACCACTTTCCGATGGCAGAGTAGACTGACCGTGACTGGATAAACCAGTAAACCATGTAAAAAGGGATTCTTAACTAAGAAAGTTGCTATAGTAATTGGTAATGTTCATGAACATTCAAGACCTCAGGCCCTTAAGAGGTGGAATTAAGTAAAAAGCTTGTTCCACAGTACTTCTTGTCTAGGCAGCTTGCCATTTGACCAAAAAAGATTCCACCTTCACCTTTCTGTATACAGACTATTTTGTGTCTGAGCTTGAAATTTGAAACTCGGATGTTTTTATTTATTTTAAAATGTATTTTATGCTTCCCAGGCCAGATTAATTTGGAGATGAATCTTTGTTTCAGTTTTTATTTCCTCTTAAGTTTCCTCCTCTTTGCCCCAGTGTTGGACAGAGGCAGAGGGAGGCAATGGTTTAGTCTCTGGGGCAGTTTGAGGGGCTCTGACATGAGGGGAAAGTTGTGGAGCGGAATGATTTTCTGACTGAATTATTGACGCTTATCGACCACGGTGTAGTGGGTATGTTACTGCCGCTAACTGACTGCGTTGTGGTGGGTGTGACCTGGTGTGGCTGGTCCCGTTTACGATCGATTACGTATTCAGTTTAAAAGGTTGGAGTTAAAAATGGACACTCTCTTCAGGTCATGTGTGGACCTCCTTAGTTTAACAAATGCAGTAAAAAGTGTGATCGTGACTGGGTTGTTCCATGAACATAAGCTGTGTCGTAACGGTAATGCACTTCACGGTTGTCCTGTGGAAATCAGACAGGGTTTTCTTTGAGTCGGTTCAGTATTCTGCACCCCTCTCTCTCTGACACGTGCCGTTTGGGTTTTACCAGTCTGTGGAAAGCGCTACAAAAACCGCCCTGGCCTCAGCTACCACTACACCCACTCTCACCTGGCGGAGGAGGAGGGTGAAGACAGGGAGGAGCTGGAGAGTCACGCCCCCATGCCGCCCCGCCCGGAGGAGCACAAGAGTGAGTCTGAAGCTTTCTCATTGGTTAATTTAAATCGCCTTGACGTGCATGCGGCAGGGTTTTTACCCCACTTTCCAAACCTGTTCATAGTTTTAGTTTTTGTGATGACTATTCTGCATTAATGGAGTAGCTCAGTGACTTGCACTATCTAACTGCACACTTTGATCACGCTTTGTGGCAATCATAAAGTGATCAGCTCTACAGAGTTTAAATCGTACTGCCGGTTTAACGTTGTCCAGGTCTCCAGGGTTCACCTCTCAAAATGTCTTGCTGGGTCTTGCATTTTCACATTAGCGCCCAAAAAAGGTCCAGATGGCCTGGCACTGCCTAACAATTACTGTGACTTCTGCCTGGGAGACTCCAGAGTGAACCGCAAGACGGGCCAGTCTGAGGGCCTGGTGTCCTGCTCGGACTGTGGCCGCTCAGGTATGTGCGTCGCCCTACTCGGCCACATTGTGGATCAGTGCTGTGAATGAGGAGCCTGAGGAGGTTTTCCACGTGTCCACCCTCTCCAGGCCACCCCACCTGCCTGCAGTTCACCCCCGTCATGATGGCGGCGGTCAAGACCTACCGCTGGCAGTGCATCGAGTGCAAGTGCTGCAACATCTGCGGGACCTCGGAGAACGACGTGAGTGCCCCTTGTCCGCGCCTCCATTCTGTTGCCTGTCCCTCCTCAGTGCGTTATTTGTATCGCCGGCGCCTCCTCTGTCTCATGTGCCTCCTCTGTACCTCCTTGTGTAGCCTGTCTCTCCTTGGCCTCCTCATTTTCATCTGCATCTCCTCTGTACCTCTACAGTGTCTCAGCCTGCTCAATGTTGCCTGGGTGGGGCTGGCCCAGGCGCTTGGCATCAGTAAATGACAACGGGATAGGAGCAAACGGCCTGTAAAGATAAGCTTTTCGCTCATCTAAACGCCAACAGCGGTCAGCCCATGTGGCAGTAATCGGTGGCATCCAAGCGTGGCCAGGAGGGCCCCATTTCTCAGTATAAACAGCAGTTTTCTGTGCTTCAGAGTGTGTTAAAAGCATTAGTGGAGTCACTGATGAGGAGATTAAGGCTGCTGTGCGTGGTAAGAGAATGGTAGAACTGTGAGAGCTGAGATCAGTGTCACTCCTCTGGGTCCTTCACCCTTTCTATAGTAATCTATATCACGTTAGACTCAGAATGTAGACGAAAAAGGGGAGCGTGTGGGTGTGGCTACCAGGTTCCAATGATGTCTTATACTGATTCTGTTGTAACGGTTTTTGTATCTCCTTATTGTCATGGGGGCTTGGCTGGTTGTAAATTCTGCCTTGAGTGACACACCCTATGTGGCCAGGCTCTCTGAGATTTGATACACCAGGTAAAGGAAGTTCTCTGTTCCAGGACCAGCTCCTGTTCTGCGATGACTGCGACCGAGGATACCACATGTACTGCCTCAGCCCCCCCATGTCCGAGCCCCCAGAAGGTACGGTGTCCTGTACAGGTTAACCCAGCACCACTTTTCACCTGGCTTACTCATTCAGAAAGGAAACCAGGCATAGTTTCTCTCTCTCTCTCGTCCGACTAAATGGTGTGGCAGTGGATTGCCTGCGTTGCCGTGCAACAGACGTAGTTATAGCAGCAGGTCTGTTTGCTTGCTTGAGAGTGTATTCAGCGCATGTTGTCCGCTCTGCTATTTGTTTCCCCTGTTTTGTGTCACTGGGCTGAAGTCCTCGGTACAGTCAGCACTGCTATAGAATCGGTGCATTTCCTGACTCCTCCTCCTTTCCACGCCATCCAGGAAGCTGGAGCTGTCACTTGTGTTTGGACCTGCTGAAAGACAAGGCCTCAGTCTACCAGAACACTCCACCGTCATGATGGGTTTTCCCTGCAGTTGACTCGAAGACTGTCGCCTTCCTCGTACCTGTCCAGACCTTCTCCAAACAGGCGTCACCTGAGCAGGACAAAGGGGGTGGGGCGACACAAAACACACCCCCTATTACCCCGTCCCATCCCCTCGTTCAAAGTATGACTGTTACACATCCAGGATGTGTGATGTGACTATGGTTTTTTCATGTGCAGTCATTATCTGCTCTTAAAGTGTTTAGATTCAATGAGATCCCCCATCTGAGCTTTTTTTAAACATTTACATATCTGACTGTTTGGACTGTAAACACTCGCATAAAACCTTTTTTTTGCAATATGCGTAAACAGAAATGAAATATTAGTTTTGTGGGAGTGAAATGAAGAGATTCAGCGCCAACTTATTCTACAGTCCGCACAGCGCATCTCTACAGCAACATGCAACTCTTGGCACGGGGTGCAGTCATGTGACTATGGAAAGGGTTGTCTTTCATTATAGTACAGCAGATGCACCTCATCTGCATGCTATTGCCTTGTCTGTCAAAACAAAACGTTTTTATAGTTTTAAATTTGTATAGCCAATAGGGATATTTTTTTATTTAAATCTGGAATGAGAAAGGTTTTCAGTGTAGGGACATCTGCTGAAAGATGTGTGTGTGACCCCAGGGCCAGCCGGTGCAACCCCAGGTGGCTAAGACCTGCTTTTACAGAACAAGTCCCCCCCAAGTGTAGTATTCTGTACAGCCAAGCCTTGAGAGGGCAGTGTTGGTCTAGGAATCCCACGATGAACTGGAACGGGGGTGCTTCAGAGCGATTTAACGTTTTCTGTGACCCTGTCCGTCTCGTCCATGTGCGGTTTTGATTTAAGCATTATATTCAAAACTGCCACGTCTGGTGCACCACCTTCATCTGTTTGATGGCAGTGAAACTTGATGCCTGTACGGGTATTTACACCTCTAACAGCTGGTAACCTTGCGCAGTGATTTTAGGGGACTTCAGAGCAGCAGCAGTTGTGCTTTTTTAAAGCAAAAAAAAAATGAAACGGTTTTTGCAAACACAAAATGTAGTTTATTCCCATTTTTTCCAGTTAAATCATTATAGCAGAGAAGGAGGTTTGTGGATACTTTCACAAACTTGTAATTGGTGTCTACTTTTTCCACCCTCTTGGTTAACTTTGTCTTCATTTTTTAAAATCCTGTTCAAACTAAGTGTTTATAAATGGTGTCTGAGATCGCCACTAATCCTGGTGCCATCGAGGTTCAGGGCTGGCTGTTGGTGCACGCACGCCACACACGGTCGTATTCTCTCTCCAATTCTGTATTCACGGTTGGATTGATAGGTTTGATTTGTTTGTAATATGATTTAGTTATTCATATATCAGTAGCCAACTTATCACTAGTAAAATATAAATAAAAGATTACATGTTTTGCCTTTTTAATGTTTTTATTTTTATTAAACTTCTCAAAGGATTTGTATTACGTTATGTTTGTGGTACATGTACTTTTTGTTTCCTGTTTTTAAGGTAAATAAAAGCATGAAATTCTGATGTTTTCACTCAGGAATGACTTCACACATCAGGAATGGGAAACTTTGTGATCGTCCTCTAAGACTGAAACCCATGGAGAGACGGTTGACCGTTTGCCATGTAGGGTCCTGTGTCTTAGATACATAGGCCTGCAAGAAGCTTGCTGAAGCAATTATCCTTCTGTAGTTAAAACAAACTGAAATGTTGTAAGAAAGGGCTGCTGTTTGTGTATGTGCAAAGAGACTAGACAGTACCTGCAGGGCTCATCAAGTCCTCCGTGGTTCTGGAGGGGCGTGAAGGCGGTGAACTTTTCTTCCATTTATGTGCATGGAGACGTCCACACTCGTTTGGTGCTGTTTGTCCGTAGGCATTTGCCGTTCTCCCTAAACTAAATTCGGTCTGAAGAATTTTGTGTGTGATCTCAGAGGCTAGTCCTTGAACTGAGGGAAACAAACAGGGCTGTTATTGGGTTTTTGCATTCAGAGCGTAGTTTGGCTACATGACCCCCCCCGATGAGATAGTGGAGTTGTAATGAACCCTGTATAAACAAAGGCTTTAACTGGCCGGGTCCATGAGAGAATAAAACACAAGGACAGGACTATCACCGTTACACTGAGGAAAACCTGACCATAATTACAGCGGGATTTCTGCATTGACACATAGTTAGTATTGTATATGTGACGATGTTGAGTAACTGCACTGTTGCAGTTAAGCATAACTGCTGCTTATCATACAACAACAATTACATAGAAAAAGTTTACAAATTCTTTAAAATCCCCAAAATTCTGTAATATTGATACATTTGCAGTCTATATGGGTGCAACGTGAACTAAATAATTAACTGAACCATCACAACGTACGGACCCAAGTTTAAAAATCAGTCTTTAATCTGTTTCTGCACTGAATACTGAGCAACTGGCTGAATTCTCTTTTGGGGAAGTTTTATTTTGCTATGTTGTATTTTTCTGTTATAGGTTCTCCTCTGAATCGAGATGAGGCTTAAAATACCTCCATGCTGTGAAGGTAACATCTGGTGTTTCCAAACAGAGTATATGGGCTAATCAATGAGTACTTTATTGTGTCCTATTGATGGACCATAAATACATTGATTACTCCTGTGTGTACACATTACTTCTGTTGCTAGACAGGCGTTTGTTAGACGGTTATCCTGAAAGCATTTGCTGAACACCATAAACACCCTACGACTATAACAAGGAACGGACTACCTCTGAAAAACTACCCCTGTAAAAGGTATCCCTTGCCCAGCCAGATATTCTGATAAGACCTCAGGCGGGAAGGAGGCCAACTGGGACACATTCGGAAATAAAAATGTTTGATATACTTCATTTGTGACATCAATTACTCTCATCTGAAGTAAATTTTACCCTTTTTAAAATAAGTTATACTAGACAAGTTAGATTACTTTGTCCATGATTGATGTCGACGATGTGTAAATTAAACTGACACCACACCACAGGATCTCCCTGATATTAAAAGTATCCAAAGTCAGTGTGGGAACGCGCAACGAACCGCACACACAGCATTACTTTGTCAACCACACGGCCGATCCCACGCTGACAAAATACAGCTGGCACATGAGCTCACCATGTGACCGCTCTATCATAACTGCCAGTCTGCCAGGCTGTGTTGCTCAGTGTATATTCAGTGGCTGAACTCGTAGGAGTGTTTCTACTGTAATACAAGATGGGATTAAGACAGGTGGTAATAGGGTACCACAATCACAAAAGTCCCAGGGATAACACAAATTCGTTCTTGAAAGTGTTCTTTCAGAACATCGACGTGCCAATCAGGCACCACTCAGACAACACTGCTGAACTTCTGTGGTGGGGCGTAAGGAAGGGGCTTAGAGTGTGGCTTCCCCCACTTCCTCTTGTCCCAGCGGCAGAGCAGCAGCATCTTGAAGGTGACTCGGAAGGACTCGTTGCAGAGGGCGTAGCACATGGGGTTGATGGTGCTGTTGACGTAGCAGAGCCAGTAGCCCAGATGCCACAGTTTCTCGGGCACGCAGTGCTCACAGAAGGTGGACACCAGCACCATGATGTTGTAGGGTGTCCAGGTCAGGATGAAGGCTAGCAGGATAGCGCTCAGGGTTCTGGCTGCCTTCTTCTCCCGGATCAGGGACGTGTTCTGCCTCTTTTTGACTTTGGGTGGCGCTGGGGCAGGGGGCTTTGTGGAGACTTGTTGGGTTTTCTGGCTGCTTGTTGGGTTGGCTCCGGAGTCTTGCCTCCTGGGGACCCTGCAGCTCTGATCATGGCCCTCCGGGATCTCTCCCAGGTCTTTGCTCACCGCGATCAGAGGCATGCGCACTGGCGCACCACTCAAACCCCCAGCCTCCCGCTCTGACTCCCCCTCTGAGGTTGAAGAGGGGCCCTCCTCGTCTACAGTCCACCTCCCACTGCTGCTGGCCTCCAGGCAGCTGCGCCCGGTGTGTGGTAGCTCTCTCAGCAGCGGCAGGCAGCTGGGTCGCCCCGTCCTGGTTGGGGCCTGCTCCTCGGCCGGAGTCTCCGCCGAGCTGCCACTGCTGCTGCTGGTGCTGCCAACCATGGAGGTGGCCATCGCCCTGTGGCCGGATGTGCGGGTGGCCTCAGCGTTGCCCCCTGGTGACCCCAGCAGTCCTGTCAGCCCCCGAGCCCGGTTCTCCGTCTCCCGGTACACCCGCCAATACAAGATGATCATGATGGTGACGGGCAGGTAGAAGGCGGCGATGGCGGTCCCGAAGGTGATAATGGGCTCCTTGAGGAACTGGATGTGGCACTCGTCCTTGGGCACTGTTCGCTTGCCCTCCACGTACTGCCAGAACAGGATGGCGGGCGCCCACAGTACAAAGGAAATGGCCCAGGCCAGGCTGATCATGATGGCGGCCCTCTGCGGCGTGCGCTTCACCCGGTAGGTGAGCGGCCTAGTGACAGAGAAGAAGCGATCAAAGCTGATGATCAGCAAGTTCATGACCGAGGCATTGCTGGCCACGTAGTCTATGGCCAGCCAGATGTCGCATGCCAGGTTTCCCAGCGTCCAGTGGCCCATGATGATGTACGTGGTGTAGAGGTTCATGGAGACCATTCCTAGGATCAGGTCGGCTACAGCAAGACTCAGCAGGAAGAAGTTGTTGACGGTGCGCAGGTGGCTGTTGACCCGGAAGGAGATCATGACCAGCAGGTTGCCAATGATTGTGACCAGAGAGAGGGGCCCGGTGATGAGGATGATTACTACCACTTCCCAAACATCGTAAACCCCCGGTGTATCGGACGAGGCGTTGCCAGAGGCCTGGGAAGCGTTGGATGGGACAGAGGTGGTATTAGTGGAGGCCATGTGGGGAAAGCTACCTGAGGGGGTGGTATCGCAGATAAGGCATGTTTTACAATGGTGATGTACAGCCTGAGAGGCTACTGGTCTTCTGTCCAGTGCGTGGAGATTAGCTGTGGGGGGAAGCGAATAAAGCTGGGTTAGAGAGATCAAGGCAGGTACTTACAAACTGAGCAGAAACAAAACACCCATTTTTAATCACTTACTTTTAATCTCTCCTGAGAAGGAAGCATGCAGAATCACAGAGGAGTTAACCCGTTATGAGCCACGGGGCTGCGCTCTGTCTGTTGCTATGGGAAGTGCCCTGAGATAAAGAACAAGTGTTTCTGTGGTGAAAGCAGGAGTCAGGAGTTTTAAAAGCCCTCACCTGTCAAATACCTTTTCTCCCATTTCACAGGTACGGTGAGACAAACACCAGGCAGAAGCAATTTTAAAACAAGTAGCTGTGTATGTATATGTATGTATAAGGTCACGTGACTATATGTACAGTTTGTGTGTATGCGTGTGTGTGTGTGTGTGCGCGTGTGTGTGTCTCTGAGTGCGTTCGTATATGTGTGTCTGTGTGTTTATCTGGTACAGCTAATGGAATGCGAGTTTAGATGCTTGTGTAATTTACGACGGACAGAGTGTACGTATCAGGAACATGTCGCCACTTGTGCAAGGTTTTCACAGGATGTAGCCACTAATAATAATCTGACCAGAAATGACCTTCAATACAAGCGCTTCCACAGAAACTAGTGTCCTGTGTGATCTTTTCCAATGAAAGTCACACTTCATCGTCTTAACCAATTAAAGTCAACCTGTGTAGGCTCATCCTGGAAAATCATTTTCTGTTGCCTAAACCAGACTTTAGACAAACGAGAAACTAAATAAATAAAGGTTCACGTGTTTAATGCTAACGGAAAAAATATACATAGCATTTTAGATATCAATCCCTATGTGTTTAATTTACACAGCAATATAGATATCAATCCTTTGTGTGTTTAAATCAACTATATATTAACATTTTAAATTAAAATATCTTAACCTAGATAACGGTTTAATTAACACCAAAACGGGCTGTTGTCAATATCTTTGCTTGATATGTAAAAAATAAAACAATTTAATGCAGTTAATGTGTTTTGTTAATTAACACAGCATTTTGTTAATAAACACATTTTTTTTTTGTTAATCAACACAGTGTTTTTAAATAAACATTGTTTGTTTAGTTAATAAACACAGTTTAAAAAAAATATATATATATATAAATCCCTCGTGTGTATGAATGAAAGCAATTTTTTAAAAATTAATCTAGGCTACTGTACTATAAAGCAGTTTCGATATAAATGCTGGTAATATTTAATTTATAAACACGAAAACAATTTTTTACGTATTTGGGAAAAATTTCTGATTCTACTTTCTTTTGGAAATAAAGGTTGAGAACCGCTCAGTTAATTGTCTTGTTTACCCATTGGTCAACAAAGTTTCAAAATTTCTTTACCATTTTTTGCTAACCAACACACACACCTTTTTACTGACCAACACACCCACCTTTTTACCGACCACCACGCGACCACCTTTTCACTGACCAACACACGCACATTTTTACTGACCAACACACCCACCTTTTTACTGACCAACACACACACATTTTTACAGACCAACACACACACCTTTTTACTGACCACACACGCACCTTTTTACTGACCAACACACACACACCGTTTGACTGACCAACACACACACCTTTTTACTGACCAACACACACACCTTATACCGACCACCACACACCCACCTTTTCACTGACCACCACACGACCACCTTTTGACTGACCAACACACACGTTCATTAATCCTTCTGTTTAAAATTCCTACAGCTGGTAATGCAGCTGGTAACCACTCTCTCTGTCTGAATGAGAAGAGCTTGCTAGGTACAAACACTGCTCCTGGACTGGGACACACTAGCCTAATCGTGAACGTCAGCTGCGTCTATGCAGACGAAACAGACAAAACAGACGGAACCGACAAAACAGGGGTGAGCTTTAAATAAGCTTCAGATACGTTTAGCACTTTTAATAGCCATGTTTTTTTTTTAATGGTCAGGTTACGTACGTCCTTCTTTTACCAAACATTTGGATACATTCCACAAAAGCTGCTTGGTTTATCTCACTGAAGATATTCATTAAAATTTTTCAGTTCCTGCCCCTGGACAGGACACCAGCACCTAGTCTGTCCCTAACAATGTCCTGGCATCAGGGCCCAGCGCTAGTCCAGCTCCACCCTGGGCTGAGACACGCACACCGGTTACACTATGTAGACCTGGAGAGAGTGAGAGGTCACCACCATGAGAGCCAAACAAAGAGGGGATAACGTTGTTCATTATGGTCTTTATTTACAGCGCAAACATCCTTATCCCCATGACTAACAGTGCTAACAGCAATGTTTTTCACTTTAAACCGCTTTTTAAACCTACTCCCATGCCGCAACATTTCCTGGGAGCTGCGAGAGGTCTCCAGGCATCTAACAGCAGCATCCCTCACAGGCCTTGGGTCCAGCACCCAGCACGCCAGGTCCACAGCCCCCAGCACGCCAGGTCCACAGCCCCGAGCACCCCAAGTCACATATGAAAGGCAACGTGTTTGTCCACTGTGTCGTTACATATGGTGGCAGGTAGACGTGTGGTCAGTCTTGCACTCTTCCAAAACTCAAACTCATCCAACCATGCCTTTATGGACCTTGCTTTGAGCACTGGGGCACAGTTATGCTGGGAGAGAAAAGGGCCTTCCCCAAACTGTTTCCACAAAGTTGGAAGCATAGAATTTTCCAAAATGTCTTGGTAAGCTGAGGC
>JAOYSI010006461.1:0-12820 GCA_025775065.1 Hiodon alosoides | reverse complement strand
TAATGTTTGTATAAAAAAAAGTTACTTTCCTATCAAATCAAAGGTTGTTCGATAGAAATAGTGATTCGGAGGGTGATAAGACTAGGGTAGGAAACTAACTTCACCACTAGGGGGCTGTAGATGAGGATTAAGGGATACGGCAGCCCAGAGATGTAGTCCACACTAACCTAGCTGCTGAGGTTGTTTGTGATTGGCAGCTTTCTAATAAACTGTCCCCACCCCCCATCCCAGAACTGGCTCTGGCCTCTCTGTTCAGCCTGAATGCTCTTTTCGACTTCTGGAAGTACTTCAAGTACACCATGGCTCCCTCCAGCATCGTGGTCACACCCGAGCAACATCGTCTCTTGGGCCTCCGGAACTCCGGTGAGTCGGGTCTGTGTGACCGGAGCCGTCCCGTAGCCGGGATGTTCGGCAACGAAAGACATCTTTTAACCCCTCGTTTCCCTCCCCTTCTCTTGGGCTTTTTTTCTTCAGGCATTCTAGCCTCGCCCCCACAGAAGCCAGAGAAGAAGGAGTCCCCGGCCCCCACCCAGCCCTCCTCTCTTCAGGGCCAGAGTGTGTTGAGCTACAGCCCGTCCCGGCCCCCCAGCACCAGCCCCAAGTTCTCCCCCAGCTGCCTGACGGGGTACAGCCCCCCGCTGCAGACCCCCTCCCCCCCGGGCAGCCGGGGCTCCTTCTCCCCAATCAACTACCCCACCCCTGGCAGCTTTGGCAAGGTCAGTCTGCCTGGTGTTGCCTTGGGGCTGCCGAGGGCCTCTCCCGGTAAAGTCCACGCTGGGGGCCCCTGCCATCTAGTCCACGCTGGGGGCTCCTGCCAGCTAGAACCAGTCTGGATCGTGGAGTCCCGGGGCAGGGTGGCAAAGTTGGTGTGGGGTGCTAGGAGTGTTCCGTAAGTGCTGGCTACTAGCTAAATAATTAAGTTGGCGAACGCGCTCGGTCTGTTGGTGATAGCAGGACTTCCAGCGTTGGTAAGGTGGCAAGCTACATAGAAACACTGCTATCTGGCTAGGTACATACACAGAAATAAATCTGATGAGGTCTGTACTATAAAGTTTTGAGTTAATTTCTGTTTTTGTATAGTTTTGTTCAGTAGTCTTGGCTAGAGAAATGTCTCTGGCCATCTATTCAGATGAATATGCTGGATTAATATAAACTACCTTGTGACATCTTAGTCCGTGGGTGCTGTTCAGTTTTAATACTTTTAAAACGGAAGAATCAAAATCTGACCTGGGGTCTTCTGGTTTTAGGTGATGAACTATAGCACCTCACCTGGCTCCACCCCCTACCCCAGTAGCATCGGTCCCATGGAGGCCACTAGTCTGCGGGCTCGCTACCGCTCCTCCCCCTCCCTCTTCAGCTCCCCTGGCGGGAAGGAGGACTACATGGAGGACCTCAAGACTCTGGAGCGGTTCCTCCGTGTCGAAGAGGAGAAGAGTCATCGTAGTCAGTTGGGTGAGCGGTTTTAAATTTAAAAGGCGCAGGATTAAACGGTGTTCCGTTGAAAAATGATGTGCACGCCCGCGTACACAACGTCTACATCTCATCATGGTCGTGGTGTCCAGGAAGCCCAGAGTCGGCGTCACCTTCCCACAGTCCCACCTTCTGGAACTACAACCGCTCGGTAGGCGACTACGCCCAGAGTCTCAGGAAGTTCCAGTACCAGCCCGCCTGCCGATCGCAGGCACCTTCCGCGCACAAGGACGAGACGGACCTGGGCTCCAAGCAGGCAGCCGATGAGGTGAGTGGAGCCCGGTTGGGACGCGCCCGGTCAGAATAAGCTGGGAAGAACGCGGCTCGCTTTGAGTGTTGTTCTAGCACTTTACTTGATTGACAGCTTTATTGGCTATGGGGAAACGAACGTATTGGCAGGGCTTTAAGTGGTCTTACATGAAGGCGGTTTCCTCCGATCCACAGGTCTGGGCCCGGATCGCCGCCAGCCGCCTGGTGCTGGACCGCATAGACAGCTGGACCGCCAAGCTGAGAAACGTGAGGAAGTGCTCCCCGCGTAGCGGCCCGACTGCCGCCTCTGTGGTCTGTGTTGGGATGGAGGGGGGCAGACTCCCGTGTCTAGGCTGTGTGGCAAACGCGTTCCCTCTCCCTCTCCTCCTGCAGTGGATCAACGACACCATCCTGGTGCCTCTGGTGAAGGAGATCGACTCTGTGAACACGCAGCTTCGCAGGATGGGCTGCCCTGAGCTCCAGACCGGTGGTACTGCCTGTGGCCCTGCTCCGCGTCTCTTACCTTACCTTACCTTACCTCTCAGTCTTGGGCTGTGTATGTTCCACGGTTTGCAGTTTGTCGGTTTACACGGCTAGGGTGAAGTGAAGGTTCCGGCCCCTTAAGCCCTGAACCACCTGCCCCCAAACTGGAAGCTACGCTCCGGTGTAAAACCACGAACGCGTAAACAAGTGCTAGACGGTCCGGATCCGTCATTAGAGTTCCTATATCGGGGGGGGGGGGGGGGGTGTTAAATCATACCGTTTCCGACTTGGTTGTCTTGGAGCTGTGGTAGTGCCGGGACGGGCTCCACTCAGTCGCTGTCTCGTCTCCTCTCTGTCCCCATGTCAGAGGCCAGTCTCAGCAGCCTGAAGCAGGCCGCCGTAGTCAAGGCCTCCTTGATCCCTACTCTGAACACCATAGTGCAGTACCTGGACATCACGCCTAACCAGGAATACCTCGTGGAGCGAATTAAAGGCAAGTCTCGGGTCTCTGTCTCGCACCCTGACGTGAAAATGTGGCTTTGGGGTGGTCGGCTTTGTGCCAAAAACTGTCTCTGTGGGGTTAAGTGGTTGTGCGTTTCACAGAAACATTTTGGGTCATGTCTTCTGGTTCACGACCCTCCCAGATAAGTAGCTCTGCGCGAGTTGGGGACAAGGCGGGGCGCAGAGAGGCAGTGAAAGCCCTGATTGGTTGGTCCAGGGCTGATCAGTATGACTGGGCACAGCAAAAGCCCTGATTGGTCGGTCCGGGGCTGATCTGTCCCTGCTTCTCCCAATCAGAGTTGGCGCAGGGCGGCTGCATGAGCTCATTCCGCTGGAACGGCGGAGGGGCTCTGAAAGGCAGGAAGTGGGACACCGACCTACCCACAGATTCTGCGGTAAGTCGCCCCCGTGTGGCAGCCTCTTTCAATCGCAGCGTAACGCCATAGGGTTGATGCCTTCTCTCCTTGTAGAAGTGAGGATCCCAGATCTTATTAAAACGATCCAGATGAGTCAGACTGTCTGCGTACAGGTTCTGACTTGGCTGCCTTGTGTGAGAATAGCATCCCTGTATTGCCTCCTGACCGAGTCACGGTGTTCCTGGGACTGTTGAGCTACGACTTGACTCGGGCAGGATTACGGAGAGGCTGTGACTCCTTTCCCAGGTCCTCATGCATGTGCTGTGCACATACCTGGACTCCCGGCTACCTCCCCACCCCAAGTACCCGGACGGGAAGACGTTCACCTCTCAGCACTTCACCCAGACGCCGGACAAGCCAGGTAAGTGCGGTCAGTTTGAGAGGCCGGTGGGCTGCACTGGTCTGGAACTCCCGTAACGAGACGGTGCTGTCACTCAACAGACGTGTCCAATGAGAACCTCCTCTGCATTCACCAAAGCGGCTCCAACCCCCCTCACTACCAGCTCATCTACCAGGGCCACCTCTATAGCCTTCCGAAGGTACGTCGCCCTTTGTGGGCCGGGTGCACGCGCCTCTCCTCTGGTGTTGGCCCTGACTCTTCTAAGTCGTGTTAAAGCCTGAAACGGGCTCTGACTGAGAGCAGTGTCAGCCGTTACCCATTCGCGGATGATTGGCAGTTATGGTTTCTTCTCCTCACATCTTGCCGGCTTTGCCTGGGAGGCGTGCGGCTGAGACGGCTGTGGCGTTGGCGTTTGAAAAGACCTGACATCCAAACACCTTTTGGTTTTTTCTCTGTCTCCCAGGGAAGAAACAATCTGTTCCACACCGTCCTCATGTTTCTCTACGTCATCAAGACCAAGGAATCTGGAATGCTGGGGTAAGAATGAAACACATTGACTTTTGGGCATGACATTAAACTGACTTGTTGGAGAGTATAGGATGTTTAAAATATATTTGAAACCACAGAAAAAGAAATCCAGTCCTAAAGCTATGATTTGAAGTGAGTATGATTGGTGGGCACAGGATATCTTTAAAACACAGACTAACGACTTTCTCATTCTCTCCACCCCTCAGGAGAGTGAATCTGGGCCTTTCTGGAGTGAACATTCTCTGGATATTTGGGGACTGATGTCTATACTGGGACGGTGTATTTGAAAGTAGTTGCAACTTCAGTGATTTAGAATCGTTCCGAAATTTTCTGATTTCTGACCAGTGTTCTAAATTTGTAAATACTGTTACTCCATGGTTTTGATGGTAATTTTACATTCTGAATAATACATCCGTAGTCTTTATAAAACCTGCTATGCCTCAGACGTCAGTGAAAGGAAATTGACATTTTTAAATTATTTTTTAAATGCCATTCAGTTGTTTTAGCAGTTCTGTACCTTTTTTTTATCTTTAGGTTTTGATGTTCCAATGTTCTCTCTTTTCCCAACACTTATTCCAGTCACATTTAAATAGTTTCACGTAAGAAAAGAAATTTAAATTTTCCAAGTCAAATACCAAACTGCATGCGTGTATCTCTTTTTGTATCAAGGTAATGACTGCACTGTGGTCCACAGGCGGGATGGCGTAACTGCTGTTTAACATTTGTTTCGTTCCAAAGACCTGCTGGAGAATGACCATTTCAAGAGTTGACACGTTCGAACCCAGTGCACGCATCTTCAACTCAATTGATAACATGATCTTGTATAACGCCCACGTTTACTGCCTGGTTTTGTACGATTTGATGTGGTCTGCGTGTTCTGATTTAGCTTGAGTTATTGTAAGGAACCCTCTGGCCTTCCTTAGGGAGGAAAGGAAAGGGGGGCGTGTCCTCGTCAGTTCTGAATCGCATCCTCAAAATGTATACAGCCGTCAGATGGACATTTATATGGATTTAGTTTTAAAGCTGAACCGATTAAACAAATGTAATTTGAGTGTGGTTTTTGTTCAACATGTGTATAAAAACTTTTCAATATGCAGAAATTGTTTGGGTTAATTATCTGAGGTGATTGGTGTAAGCTGGAAAGCGTTTTTGCCCTACACCACCAGTGCTGACATAAGTTTAGTTTTATCAATGAATCTTTGAAAAAGCCTTTTGTGTAGTTTTGAAATCCACAGACTGACTGTCTGGTAGATGGCTGGTTGCCATTCAGAATTTATGTTTTGAGTTTTTGCTCTTCCAAACGGGAAAGGCCTTCTGTTTTAATCCCCTTTTCCTCTCAATCTACCACGAGGTGGCAGTATGCAATTTGTGCGGAAGGCTTTTAAATACATGTAATACATCAGCATTTCCATATTGCACTTTAAAAGCTTAAAATGTGGTTTCGGTGCCGTTTTTTGCCCTTTGAAAACTTGGAAATATACTGATTATTATTGCATAATTTGGGTATGTGTATGTAATCTCAAAATGTTTACATTTATTAAGCAACATTTTAACGAAAGACGTGGCATTCTTCGTGTACGTTCAATGTTTACAGTTCTCTGGGTAAAACAGGAAAGTGGTTTTCGTTTTTTTTAATTAAAATATATATATAAAACTACTGCAGAGACTGTGGTTAAAGAAAATAAAAAATTGATTTATGTTTGGTAAATGCGTACTTCATGTTGCTGACGTGTGTTGTGTACATGTAGGCTACGTCAGAGTCCTTCAATAAACTTCGTGTGCCATGGTACAGTAACGAATAAGAGTAGATCGTGTCCAGTGATTAGGGTAAGCTGGCTTATTAATTAGATTCGTATTAATACTTATACTCCAGTTATTAATACACTATATAAAAAAATTGCTAACATTTGGCCTATTTCGTGATGAATTCCCGAGCCTCTATTCGTACTGTAGTTTTCACAGAGGGACTATATTTACCATAATCCTTTGCGTTACGCCATCCTCCACACTCGCATTCGTTTATGAATGTGTGTTGGATAAAGGACTTTGCAAAACTACAACGATGTCACTCCAGTTTGTGACAGCGAAAATGGCCGAGGTGGACATGAAAACCGGTCCCAGCAAAGAGCTGCCATCCATGTCTTCAATTAAACTAAAGCCGGAGGATGAGGAGGCGGTAAAAAAATATCCCAATGCCGTGGCTATTACCTCGCCAGTCGGTCCTGCGAAGGAGGCTACGGTAAGAGGGGACCCTTCTCCAAGCCCGAATCCGGACCTCACGAAGATGCTGC
Organism: Hiodon alosoides; assembly: GCA_025775065.1. Lineage (NCBI taxonomy): Eukaryota > Metazoa > Chordata > Actinopteri > Hiodontiformes > Hiodontidae > Hiodon > Hiodon alosoides. The sequence continues at coordinate 6,542 of JAOYSI010006461.1, read as the reverse complement.
AGGGATCCGAAATGAGGAGAACAGATACGAAACAGAATGGAGGGGACGCACTCTTGAATCACGACGAGGTAGTCGAAGCGCCTAAAATGAAAAAGGTGAGAGGCTAAACTTTGACATTTGTGCCACGACTCGCGTTTATTTGGAAACTGTAATATAGACTTGGTAACTGGCGTAACAGCCGGTTTGGTAGGTTGTCTTGTTGCTACGCACCCGCAGAAAACGAATCTGTGCGTTTTCTTCCCCCACCCCATGGCTAGCCATTAACATGTCCAGTTTATATAAGGATGTGTTATGTTACCGCACATAACCGCCACAATATGCGCAGTAAAAGAAGCGGCTATTGTACCTTTAGCCAGCTTGTCAGAACATCGCGTTCACGTTTGACCGCAGTGCGCTGTCTGGGTGCTGCGCGAGAGAAGAATTCCCCGTGCCCTGCACGTACGGACGCTTTCGTCTGTGGTGACACCCATCACCACAGAAGCCATACGTCTACTGCTGTTTTAGAAATAACAGGGTCAGTGCGGATTTAAGTGTCAATACACGAGCCTGCAATGGCAGTACGAATTCACAACGGGAAATTCTGAATCTGTGTAACTGTCGGAACCGACTTGCCTTGCATGAAGAGTGAGTGAATGGAGCTGGCTGTTTCTGACGGGAAGGTTGTTTGGTCTTCTCTCTCATGATCTCCCGGTAGGTGTTGGAGATGAGGACTGCAACACTAGGGTTTCCTGATGGGACACACCTGTCCGTCCGTACGGTCTGGGATGGTTTAAGAGAACTACATGTTAGAACTCCCGATTAAAAAACAGATTAAAGAGACTAAATATTGTACAGATGTTGTTTTCGGAGAGAAAAAATATAATAAATCACGAATGCTTCCAAATACCAAATATAATCCCCTTGACGTCACTTGAGAATTCTTTTGGCCCAAACCGTGTGTGGCTTTGCGTGCGGGATACCTGGAGTGGGGGGAGATATTTCGGTGCATTTTAGGTGCCTCGTGGCTCTGTGGGGGTTTCCTGCATGGGAGTCCTTTCCTCACCCCACCCATGAGGAAAAGATCTGATGATAAAGTGATTCAGGTCACAATGCAGTGATTCATAACTCTTAATTCCCTGTAATTATACCTCAACGCGTCTTGATGTGTGCGGCATTAAATGCACTTTGGTTAAGTCTGTTCCTAAGCGCTGTCGAGCTTGGTGGCCAAGGCAGAGGAGAGAACGACATTTACCACAAGCTCTCTTCACCGCAGGGGAAGAGACTGTCTGACAGTCTGTACTGTCTGACAGCCTACAGCCCCCATGGCTGCTTTTACTGGGTTCAGTTTGTCAGGTGTGTTTCATAATCATTTGTACAGTATTTATTACTGCTTTGGGGTAAAAATACTCACATTACGTGTAACTGGAAGTCCGGATTTGGAGGTAAGGGAATACAGGTGGGACATTTTCTAGTACATGCCAGTCTTTTTGTTAGCCCAAAGAATGAGGGCGTTTCCAGTGCGTCACCACTGAGTGGTGCCAGTGGGAACATTTGATCACCCGTCCTGGTGGATCACCCTTCCTGGTGGATCATCTGTCCTGGTGGATCACCTGTCCTGGTGGATCACCCGTCCTGGTGGATCTGTCCGCCGCACTTATTCATCATTTCATAACTTGGCTCCTGTTGGGACGCGGGAGAGGCAGCGTGCCAAAAAGCAGGTTCGTCGGGAAGCATTCGCTGGGCCACAATGTCTGGGGTTTGTCTGAGCGTGACCCGGTCGTCGGTGATTACTGCCACCGAATGGGATGAGCGGGGGCGACCCGTGGCCAGCCGAGTTTGACCTCAGGCCTACAGGAATGGCCAGAGACAGGGGGCTTCGGCTGAGATGACATCCTGTCACTCAGAGAAAGTGGGAGACGTTTTCCATGCTCTGAGGATCTGAAGCAGATTCTACTGACGCGGTCGTTAAGAGAAGGAGATGAATAAGGCCCTTATCTCTGAGCTTGACAGAACTGTGCTCGTTTTAAAGACGACTCCTATGTTGTTAGCAGGGCCTGCTCTTTTCTCATGGCCACCCACTGAGAATTCCCGGTGTCCTGTAGATCATTTGCTTTGGGCCTGCGAGCGATTTTAGTCTGTAACAGGTTTGGGCCTGTGAGCGATTTTAGCCTGTAACAGGTTTGGGCCTGTAACAGGGTCTGCAAGCAATTTATGCCTGTAACGGGTTTGGGCCCTGTAACGGGTTTGGGCCCTGTAACGGGTTTGGGCCTGTAATAGGTGCGCGGAAAGTCACCGTTTCCCATGCCCACTGCTGGACTTGCTTGTTTCTGAAGTGGTCAGATTACATCACTCTGGCTTTGTAGAGGGATGCGTCCGGCCGGGCAGTATTAAATCTGATGGTGAGGACTGTCACCACAGTAACCCGTCACTAACGCCGTCGCTGGGTTAGGTGCACATCAGAATAATGGGATGGACTGCAGCACGTTTAGAAGCTCAGTCAGTGGAGCTCGTCCTGCTATCCTGCGCTCTTTGGCCGCGGGGCGAGGGGGGAGCTAGCGTTTGGTGTGGATTTCTGATACGCAGCTCTGTGTGAGACAAGGGTGAATGGAGCTGGGAGGCACCACACGTCCATCACTGTTTCCCGCCCGGTGCCCCAGACCCAGCAATGGCCTGATTGGCCGGATGCCCTTTTTACGCGACTGTATGGTTCCTCAGGCAATTCAGAGCAGGTGAATTCCCTGCCCTGGCTTCACAAAGTCACCCTCTGGTACCCGGCTGCTCCTTAAACGGCCCGCTTTATACAGGGTCAGCTTGTTCTGGGCCCAGCGCTCCCTGCGGAGGTCCGCAATTAATAAAAAAAAGGACAGGCGTTTTGCTCCCGTGGTAAAGGGTGCCGGTGACGGCCCCTACCGTTTTAGCGCTCAATGCCTCAGGTCTGCCAGCTTCTGTCACACCGCCAGCGCGTAATAACCCATAATAACCCATAATCGTCTGGTGTCAGACGCTCTCTGCGTGTCGTCAAGTGTAGCTTTAGCCGTTTGTTTGGGGGATTTTTTTAAACACGCCCAGTCAGTATCAGCCCCTCACATTATTGGCTGGGGCCGTCAGCCAATCCGTGGTCATACAGTCACTGACCTTCTTCCTCAAATGGCAAGCGCAAATAAAAAGGGTTTAAAAAAAGATTTTGCCCACCCGGTAGTTTAGAGCAATTATACCTCTCAATGGGGGGTGGGGGGAACGCTGTTTACTGAATATTGCCCCCGCAAACCTATAATTAAAAAATGGGTTTGGCTGAAAATCTCCATTTAACTGGGACTGTTTTCCCACTTAGATTTTTGACCCAGTTCAGGATGTTTGCCTGTTGATGAGGTGCAGAAGCTGCTCTTCATCCTGGGGCTAGCTTTTTGTCATCTCCAGCCAACGTCCGATTTACTGATTATCAGTCCCTGTATGACCTCAGTTTTGGTACTGCTTTTGTGATTGAAATGGGTTTCTGCAGATTAAAAAGTTATTAAGGGAAAATCCAGATCTTTTCATCTTTTTTCTACAGTATATACCCATTTAACTTAATCCAGAGCATCATTCGTAGTAGAGCATAGTAGTCCCAGAAACGGACTTTAATCCGATGTGCCACAAAAGAGCCCTCCTTTAGGCGAGGTTAAACACATAGGTCCGCCTGCCGGTTTCAGCCATCGCCCGTCTCCAGTGCAGAGACCCGCACTTTAACCCCGTCCCGACCGGGCTCATCTGTGGACTGTGGCAGGATGCCAGGGGCGCGGTCTTGGCCGCCGTTGGTTTAGTTCACCGTACCGCGGCAAACCGCTTCCCCACAGCTCACTTTTGGGCGGAGAGAAAATCCTATGACCGTTTGACTGTCTGATCAGTCGATTGGGTCAGTCAAGGTGACTCAGCATGTTTAGTTTCAGGCAGTAATGATGTGTCAGCGTGGGGGTCGTTGTCGGGGGAGGGGTTCGAGTCGTGGTTCTCCTCATTGGAGGCTGGTCATTCCTCTGTTCTGCACAAGTTATGATGCTCCCTGTGCCGTGCGTGCTTTTAAATCTGCAGGAGTAAAAATAAACCCAGCCATTGATGCGTCTCCCGCAGTTGAGGAGGTGGAGGAGGAGGTCCTCGTCATTCAGTGACCCATAAAGACGGTCCGACGCTTTCTACCAAAACGTCCTGTGGGTTCCTTTCTCCTCTTTCAAACCCCTGATGGAAAGAGCGCCCTTGGCCTCTTTGTTCTCGAAACCCACGTTCTCGGCCTGGTGTGCAAGTCTGAGTGAGGAACAGAGCCGTTACGATGCTCCGGGGATTCTGGGAGCGTTTCTCACTCCTGTCTAAAACTTGGCTCTGGTTATCAGGGTTTTTATAGGCTGAACGCCTCACCGGATCCTCACCTGAAGGCTGTGTATGTGACGTTTGCAGTGTCCCGGAACTTTGATTCGTTTATAACAAATCATTTTGAATGAGACCGTATCGCAATGATTATTATTTCAGTTTAGCGGGAACCCTCATCTAGAGTGGCCTACATATCTTATTTCATTTTTTTATTTATTTCCCGTTTACTAAATCAAATGGGTACCTTGCCCAAGGGAACAACAATGGTGATTTTAACAATTGCTGGTCATAAGTTAAGTACCTTAAACACCTGAGTAATCTGCTCAGTAGATGCTTGGCCTTTAATCCCCGTCATCATGAATGTTTTCGTGATAACACTGACAGAGCGCTTTACCCCGTGGGCCACAAGTCGCCTGGTTACATAACTGTTTCTTTCCGCTTTTGGCATGAGCTGGTTGCCGTGGCGCCGGGACTTAGTGATGTTCGACAGACGGCACTGGGGGAGGGGGGGGGGGGTTGAGCGGGGGTGTTGGTGGGCTGACTGCGTTCTCTCTGTCTGGCGGGACTTGAACTGCTGTTTCACACCGACCGTAACTGGAGTGCGGTCGTGAGATCGAACGCTCGGCCCCCCGCGCGGTATCTGCCAAAGCCGAACCCCCGAACCGCGGTGTGACTCGGACACCCTGAGGAAACGACGGGGGGGTGGGGGGTTGTGTTCCTCCGGTGCGGACTTGTGCCAGGTGAAGCACGTAACCGGAGGAGAAGGGCTTGGTGCCAGACCTCTGCACACAATGGGGGCATTGTGGCGCTGGCAGAAGAAGTAATCGGCTTCTAACGGCCCAGGTGCCGCAGTGCCCGGGGAGAAGGGCCAGGCCACGGTTGGCCGCGGTGCATGAAATGACTCGGTTCCAGGCCGGACAATCGCCGATTAAGGCAGAAACAATGCAGCATTGTGGCCAGTCCCGGCCGGATCCGGTAAAGAGCGTATAAATCAGCGCAGGGACCCCGAGAGCGAGCCCGGCACGCCCTGACTCCACAGCGGAGAAACTCCGCCGACATGCTGAAGAAGAGGAAGGACGGGGAAGAACGCGAGCCGGCGGTGAAGAAGGTGAGTCCGGACGGAGTTACCGGGGTTACCGGACAACGGGCAAATGGGCCGGCCTGGCCTCACTGTGTGATCCTGCGTCCCAGTGCGGGTCAGGATGAAGATTAGGAGAGGGTAGGCAGGTCTGTAACCGAAAGGGCGTCTGTTCAAGTCCCCCGTTGTATCCTTGAGAACGGTACCTGACTTGAATTGCTCAGTGGATGAATGCAGAGTGTAAGTGTAAGCTGGGTGAGTCACTTTTGATAAAGACGTCTGCTAAGCATCTGAGTTTTAAATTGAGTAGAGCGTATGGGCTGGGTCCTCTCTGCGGTTTTGCTTTGCAGTCAGTGTCGACGGTTTATAGCCCTGGGTTTACTGCTGGGAAAGAGACTGAAACTGTGGGCAGAAAACTGTTGTGGAGCGTTTTGCCTGTGCTGTGTCACTGCGTTGTGGGGCGTTTTGCCTGTGCTGTGTCACTGCGTTGTGGGGCGTTTTGCCTGTGCTGTGGAGCGTTTTGCCTGTGCGGTGTCACTGCGTTGTGGAGCGTTTTGCCTTTGCTGTGTCACTGCGTTGTGGGGCGTTTTGCCTGTGCTGTGTCACTGCGTTGTGGGGCGTTTTGCCTGTGCTGTGGGGCGTTTTGCCTGTGCTGTGTCACTGCGTTGTGGGGCGTTTTGCCTGTGCTGTGTCACTGCGTTGTGGGGCGTTTTGCCTGTGCGGTGTCACTGCGTTGTGGGGCGTTTTGCCGGGCTGAGCTTGGTTGGCTGAACTGAGGAAACGAGTTGGCCCCACCCTGGCTGGTATAACGACCGGTGATTCTGGCATTGTAACACCTCCTGTTTCCCCTTCGCAGCAGATCCAGTTTGCCGACCAGAAACAGGAATTCAACAAACGGCCCACCAAGATCGGCCGCCGCTCCCTGTCCCGCTCCATCTCCCAGTCCTCCACCGACAGCTGCGGCTCAGGTACCACACACCTCCATCTCCCAGTCCTCCACCGACAGCTGCGGCTCAGGTACCACACACCTCCATCTCCCAGTCCTCCACAGACAGCTGCGGCTCAGGTATCACACACCTCCATCTCCCAGTCCTCCACCGACAGCTGCGGCTCAGGTACCACACACCTCCATCTCCCAGTCCTCCAC
>JAOYSI010006460.1:0-12821 GCA_025775065.1 Hiodon alosoides | reverse complement strand
TATATACCTGTTCTTCATCTCTTGTGCCCACAACCAAGTTCTCCAGTACCCACTATGAATGACTTCAGCAGTTGTTTTAGCAGCAGTTGTTTTTCAAGCTTCAGATTGAGTCTGGATTTTTACAAACATACAAGACATACAACACATTCCGGAATGTAGAGATGGTTCTAGCAGAGGACTTAAGTCTACTGAAGCGTCTCCGATGCATACAGGCAGACATGACTGACATAGGCCAGGATCAAAGACAAACAGGGTGGGTCAACAACTTACATACAGAAAAAATAGCAGGGAATAACTCAATTAAGAGCGGCAAACAGCCTGGCACCCAGAGAGGCCATTTGCTTAGGGGTCCGGCCTCCACACTCCCCTCTGGGAAGGGTTGTCTTTAAAGACACAGGAACAGTGAGACTCATAAACAGGTGAAGGGACAATAAAACACTAAAACACACAGTGTTATATTTCTACAGTATAGAGCATTTCCTCTAGAATATTCTTCCACACTGCCTTTGGGACCGGTGAAAAAACAGCACTTAAATCTAGCTGTATAAGCAGGTTGAGTCACCCTGCAGAATTTGTGCTTTTTTGGATAATGGCATTGGATATCGTTATATTTTCTAAATAACATTCAATATGCAGATTACAGACAGTGTAAGCATTAAGTACTTTAAGTTGAATGCAAACCAGAAAAGGGTGGGCGCAGTAATGTGTTTGCGCGTCCTCTGAATTCGGAATGAGCGATAACAAGCATTCAAATATTTATGAAGTTACTTTTCTATAATTTTTATTTATTTTTTATAGCCGAGGCTGTTAACTGACTAATGGTGAGGGAGATAGGGCCAATGCTTAACCGGTAAATATTAATTACCTCCTTGTGCTTGACCGTGTGCGTCTAAATGAAAAGGGTTTTGTTTATGGCTTTTGTCATGAAGTAATGATGAAACGTTTTAAGCACACACATAAATATGTATTTAGAACACAGAGGTACAGTAAGTTCTCTGATACTACAGTACAACTTACAGCAGTAGAATTCTACAGCTTCAGTCCGTGTTAAGATTAGTAAAAATTTATATCGCGCTTGCGGGTTATTTGTCAATCCTAACACAGATTGAGTGCTTAGAATTAGAATTAAAGGGAGGTTTAAAAAAAAAAAAACCCAAACAAAAACCGATTTAGTGCGTTAGATTGTATCCTATCCAGTTGATGTTGAACTGCTTCATTCCACAGATATTGGGAGATGTCTTTACTCATCTTGGGAAATAAGTGGTGGAATTGTTTTTTTTGGTATAAAAATGAGTAACCATTCACATTAAAATCCTTATTTGTCCGTTTCTTTTATGTAATTTTTTATATTACCAGGTCAAAGGAGGCACAAAGCACAGCGAGGATCAAAATAACAAGCATAATCTTGACAATTTAATGTTTTTTTAAAGAGGAAAAAAAATAGCTTGTGCACAAATCCAAACCAGGGCAGACTTTGAAATAGTTTTGCCTTTTGGAAGCTTGTAGTTAAAAGGAACCATCAGTCATCAGGAACATCAGGAAGACACTCATTATCCAAAACACAAACTGTTCCCGTTTCATTAAAGAGAGAATATTTTTACAAGTATATAAGTATTGATATATTTTTGACAATATAGAAATATCTTGGCGTAGTTTTCAGCTAATGAGTCTGCAAGCACCACTGACAGTGTCATCACGATCAATGAAAATGCCAATAAAGGTCAAATATACTGGAAACAAAGCACCTGTTAGTGGCAGGCATTGAGAATGGTGTGTGTTTAATCTGTGCTGCCATCTGACACTCTGTCATCTTTATTCCTGAATGATTGTTCCCATTTCTCCACAAACTTCTGTTGACAGAGTGATGGATGTAAAAGAATGCACTAGTTTTAGAAAGGATCTTTCCATCACTGTCAGACCCAGCCCCTTTCCCCTGACAAACACATGCACGCACGCACAAACACAAACTCTGCTTAGCTCTCTGGCTGTCACTTTCAAGGCACGGGTTTTGAATTTATAGATCTGCACCTTGCTTGTCATTATTTTTCTCAAATTCTTCATAGTTTTATAACTGTATATTTGATTGAACACACAGCTACAGAGGTGTTGATGGTGTCTGATTCTGGAAACTTGACAGAGTAAATAAGGGAACATGACAGCATGAAAGGGATGGGAGTGTGTTGAGGAGAAAGGTTTTGGTGGCAGTTTGGTTGAGATGTGTCTAGATATTGTTCAGAGGAACTATACTTTTCATTAATGTTATAAAGACAATGTTATTGCTTGTCTACGGAAACAGGTAAGTCCTTCTTACATTAAAAAGCTTAGAATCATCCCTAACCAGTAGCACAAACAATTTGCACATCAAATTCAGATGCAATGTGTTTAGATGCAATGTGTTGTATTTAAATACTGCGTAATACATAAAGGATTCATATTAGGAAAGAACAGCAACCAGCTAAATTTTTCGCACAATTCCATTGCTTTCATGAATCGAAACTTCAGTAATTACAATTTCTATGTCTAATTCAGAAAATTTATTTTTTTGTAGCTTTTGGTGGCATGCTGTGACTTTATTCATATTGTCTCGTCTATGCGACTGCAAAATCAGACAGGCTTTTCCGGGACATGTTCTATGCTAATTCAAAATTACATGCCTATAATAATATACACAAGCTGGTACAAATATAATTGACTGATGCTCACGTTTCATAGTGTGCAAATTCTACACATTTCTACAAATATATTGGTGAATGAGGCCCATTAAGAGCATCTAAAATAAGATAAAACTTAATAGTCTCAATTCACATAAATTCACACGTTTGAAATTTTTCAGCAAAGAATAAACTGTGGCCATCCGATAGGTGTTTCTCAAAGATTCCCAATTCTGGTGTGCAGCTCCGAGGAGCTGCCTGGCTGTGACGAACCCGCCAATCAGAAGTTTCGGCCCGCCAAAACACCAGCAAGTCGGCCAGATTCGCAGAGCAAGTGCATTCAGCACCATGGACAGTTGCTGCCCACGGGACTGTTCACTCCACTCCTGTCTGATAAAAACAAGAAGAACACCATCACCAACACTGGACTGAGGAGTGGAAGGTCAGGATCTGGCGTAAGCAGCCTGAGTTCATGGACCTATTCCGAAGTACGGACTGGTGGCGGTGGTGACCAATTGCATCCCTTCTTGGCTACAGTTTACCCTTCGTCACGTGGATAATTCCAGCAGGATGATGTGTCATGTCATGAAGGATTCTTTCAGAATGGTTCCAGGAACATGACAGCGAGTTCAGTTCACCTGAGTGGCCTGTGCAGTTCCCAGACCTCAACCTAAAAGAGCATCTTTGGGATGAGATGGCTGTTCACAGCATAAATGTATCTGACACTTTGTAGAATCCATGCCCCAAAGGAATCAGGCTGTTCTGGAGGAAAATGGGGGCTAGTACCCAGTACTAGATGGGTGTACCTAAAACTGGACACTAAAAATATGTATAATTTATGTTTGTTAACAGAATGAATAAACGATTCTTTGTATTGTCTTGTTTGGAAACTTATGAAGTAACTTATTTAATTTACTTGATTGAATCTAAGTTCTTTCACCCTTATATAGATTTTTTCACAGCTATGGGGATTCAACTCAATAATTATATATTATTATTCTATTATTCTATTCTATTATTCTATATGATTTATTATATATTTATTTATATAAATCTACCACATTGTCATTGAGGGGATTTTAATTGCTTATTCTGTGAATCATTTATGTTGAGTAAACTGAATGGAGAGGGACCAGTGCTTTCCTCTTATTGAATCCACTATTTATGATTACAGACCAGCCTTTACCAGACAAGGCCCTCTTTAAATTATACTGAAGTGCTTTGTTGAAGTTCTGTAAAACCCATTTTGAAACACAAGCTTTCACCCACAGTTATTCCGAATGGCAAAGCTCATGACCCATGAAGAGTAGTCACAGTAATATGTGAATCTTGCTTGAATGAAAGTACTAGTTTTGTAAAATGTATCTTAGCATAAATTACTTCTAAACAATTGTCTGTTTGACAGCTTCTGGCATAAAAAAATGTATCCAAACGCTTACATCCCCACAGCTCAGTGGCCTTGTGGCTCATTTATAATATTTTTCAGATAGGGCCTGCCAGAAAGTTGCATAGGGCCCCTCAAAATACTGGAGTCTGCCTTGCTTGTAAGATTTAATTTGGATGGGTTTAGTAGGTTGAGGCCTGTGGATACTTTCCACATTCAAATAGCTACCTGTTATGAGGTTTCGTCTACCAAAGCTCTGGCAGTTAACCTGTATAGGAGGTGCTTGCCACAAAAGAAAAAAAAAACTAGCAAACCCCAGCAACCACAGAGCAATGAGGAGGTCCAATGAGGTGGTTCCTTCAGTTCGTTAATTTGCATTTGACACACTGCAGACCAATCATAACTGTACAGGAGGTTCATCACCAAAAGGAGGCTCCTCCTTCCCAGAGCTGCATGTCCTGTCAATGTACATTTGGGATTCCTTGCAGATGGCCAGCATTCACTGACAATTCCATTCAATGTAATTTCCGAGCGGTTATCATTGGGAGAAGTCATTGGGGCATGGATCTGCTGGTAGCCTGAGGGGACGAGGTTAATTACCTTTTCCTCCTATTAAGATATTCGCCATTCGCTTCTTGCTGGCTCACCAGGGTTAATCCCCAAAGAGCTTTGTAAAATGCCAGCCAGAACTCTTTAGCATCCGCTTATTGATGTTCACTTAGTATAGTTATTCTTTCATTTTTGTTCTGTCATTCATGCTTTAGCCTTGTATATCATCAATATCAATACAATCAGTTGTTCCTGTTGTTTAAACCCAGTTAAACCAGTTTTTTAAAAAGAAAGAAAAAAAACTGAATTTGTTTTCTATTGGAATCAGCCCTTTGTTCAAGTTTTCTGTGACATCCCACCACGAAGGCTACTCAATTATTTAAGCATTTTTTTAAAATACTGATGTTCATTTAACCACTTTTACCTTTGTGAACACCTACGGTTATAATTATACCTTTCCAAGAGAGGACACAATTAGAAATGCAAGTATAAGAAATCTTTAGACAACAATTACTATGAGAATCTTATCAATTGTTAGCTAATTGAGAACATACACAGAAAGGGTAATTATCGAGGAAAATCTCAGTTTTGTGGGTCTGTTGTAATCAGGAGAGAATAGAATATAAGAATACTATCTCACTGAAGGCTGTAGATGTGATGTCATCATAGTGCAATTTCATATCACTTGTTTTCATCTTCCTGACAGTGAGAGCTATGAATCCCGGTGTCTACTGAACAAAATCTAAGCTTCCAACTGGTTCTTCTTTGCTTAGAAACTGTGAATTTATCACAATAGTTGTTACTCTCCAATCGATTCTGAACCCTGCTGCCGTGGTGGTCTACAACCTACTCCTCTCCTCATCAAACTCCACTGGCCCCCTGTTGTAGCTTGGATTCCCCACTAGATCCTCACCCTCTCCCACTAAGCTACCACGGAATCAGCTCCTGGCTACTTTTGAACACTCATCTCACCTAAATTCAGACCAGACCCTTGCGATCTGCCACCACTGAAAGCCTAGTGGTCCCCTCTCCTCGGAATTAAACATCAGCCTGTCAACGTTATTTGTCAGTTGCACCCAAATGGTGGAATTTCTGGCCTACCGCAGTCAGACTAGCAAAAGTGCTCAAGAGGAAACCATTTCCAACAGCACCTCACACCACAACCCTCCCCCTAGGAAAGCTTATTATTTGTTTTTTATCTTTATTGATTGCATTGATTGTTTGTACTTGATTTGTATGTTATATCCCCATTAGCACTTGTCTTCGTACCTGCTGCATGGCATGGTATCATATCTCATGAGATTACGACAACAGTCTTTGACAGCAAACATCGTGTTAATCCAGTTAGCATATTAGTTCCCTATCTTGATTAAAATATCTCACTCACGTTACAGGTCTTTTCAGTCATAAGCCATTTCAACATTTATTAATGAGGTGATTTGCATCACTCAGCTGTCACTTGCATAGGAGCCACGTGGCGCAAATTTAATTTGTCCCATTGTTAACTGCCCCAGCAGAATTGCCTCCATAACGGCTGACTTATGATCAGTTTTTCATGTTGGGTTCGTATGGATGTCCACTCCTTCTCTAATGCCAACCATCCTATTTCTGAGCTAACACATCTCACACACAGATGCTAGAGAATGGTGTGTAAAGCAGAGGACTTACGCCAATGCATGAGAATGGATTGCTAATGACACAGTGAGAGAAGCCATAGATTGCAGTATTGCAGTATTTGCATTTCAGTATTTGTTTGGGACAAAGGAAAAATGACAGGGCATTCATCAAGTGCCTGCAAATCAGTCAGACTATGATCATCTGTTGTATTGTCAAAGGAAACACGGTAAATCACTAAACTAAATCCTAAAACTAACTTTTATTTCCGATTCCCACCCACCACCAGCCGGAGCAGTGCTCTGCTACAAAATGAAAATTATTCCAAACGAGAATTAGACATAGACTTTTAAAATGCAGCCATTAAATGACCTTGGGCCCTCACGTTCCAGTGATCAAAATGTACTGCGTGGCGAGTATTTCGTGGCACCGCCTTCTGCATAAAGAAACAGTTATTTATGTAATTATTGACCATTCAGAGGAGCTAATTATAATTTTTAACGAGAGGCAAACAATTAAGTAATAATTAGTGGTTGGCAATGCATGAATTCATATTAATTTTAATTACAGATAAAGACATCTTTGTGCAGCCAAAAAAATAAACATATTTACATGGCAAATAAGGTTAAAAATGAATTATGTTAATTAATTAATTAATTAAAACTACAAAATCAATTGAATTTGGAACATGGTGTGGACTGAAACCAATTTCGTCATTGAAGCCAAATTATTTAAAAAGTTCTTAATTAATTGGCTTTGTTATCAAACATTCTGAATTGCTACTGTGGGCTAGTTCATTTTGGCTGCATACATTGCCTGGTTTTATTCCAATAGCATTGGCCACACACAAAAACCCCTGTCAGTACACAATGTAGCGGGGGTTCATTTAAAACCAGTCATAGGAGGATTATGGGAGACGACCCTCAAATCCCATAAAATCAGATGTTGAATATATCCGATTTGCAATGGATAGTCCTCCAGGGAGGTTAGCTTCTGTATCAAGTTAAAAAAGTACACTTTATGTCGTCCAACATTGTTTTGCAAATCACTTGTGCAGTTGAGCTAGTTTCTTCTGAGATTATCTGTAATTTTGGCATCTGCTACTCTAGCCTGGTGCATAAAATTGCTATCCTTTTTACAAACATGCCTCAAGCATTGAAACTGTCCAAAAGGAAATATTGGTTCTTTTAAAACGTACTGCAAGCCATGCTCTTTCTAAAACCTAGCGTGTGAACATTATGGCACCATTATCTCTCGTTGTGGCCATGTGCATTCAATTGTTTTATTTCTAACAATCTCACTCTTTTTAATTCTGTTTATAAATATAAAACCACTGCAAGGCATCTTCTGTCCCTCCCCAAAGCTGTTTTATATGTCTGCTGTTTTGCTTGAAGGGTTGTTTAAAAAATGAATGAAATACCCTCATAAATAATTGTAAAGGTGCTTATGATTAATTACATATCCGTCACAGGACCAATGCTCGGTTGACAATGATTTGTGTGATAACTGTTTAAAGCATCACAGTGTATGGGCCACAGTCTACTCAAGAACAAAAAAATTAAGTGCAGGCTATTTTGATAATCTCGGATTATTAGCATTTATTGTACATGTGAAATTTGACACTTAGATAAACATGGATCTTCAGTGGGATTTTCCTATCCCCCCTGCCCCAGTTATTTGTGCCAGGCATCTCTTTCATTCTCGGCTACACAGCCCATAATAGATGGCACCCATTGTAGTACAGGCATGTCCCCCTCGATGGCACTGCCAGCCTGCAGGTGCCCAGAAGTAGATAGGACACCCTCGTTAGTAACGAGCCAGGAGAAACCCCACAGATTTGCTCTCCCTGTCATGATTGGTTAATAATGTGAGCTGCTTTCCAGTTCCAGCACACACTTTAATGGTTGGAGATGCAGACCCCACTAGCTGTCTTGACACTCTCGTTTTGTGTGTTTTTGTTTTTAGTGTTTTGTGGCGATTATTGGGCAAGACGTTGTCTTCTGAGAGGTTAACAGTCATGCAAAATGATTGTAAACCTAACCCTAACCCTAATTTAATGTCAATCAATATTTTCATCTAAACATTATGAATTGCTCATTATACATTACACTGTCTTCATATTTTATGCTTCATATTGAATGTGTAAATTTGTGTACTGTTTATATATATGTATAAGCAATTTATATAAATTTATATTTATATTGTAGCTGTACCCACACATTGCTTTTCTCTTCAGTTTGGTTCAGTTTGGTTTTCTCCGGCTCTTCTGTCCTGTCCAATTTCCTGCCTGCTGTTCAAGTTTCCCTGTGACATCACACCTGCTGTCATGGGACTCCTTCTTTCCTCTGATTGGATAGTTGTACAGGACGATTGACAGTAAATGAAGCCCTTCTCTTGCATCCAATTTCACGCTGCAAATTTGAATCAATCATGACCTGCAATCACACAATCAGATTTAATAGAATTTGCATAGTGTATAATTTGCCTTTGGAATGATATTGGTATATCATTATATATATATATATATATATATATAGAGAGAGAGAGAGAGAGAGAGAGAGAGAGAGAGAGAGAGAGAGAGAGAGAGAGAGAGAGAGAGAGAGAGAGAGCACTTTAATGTTGAAAAGAACATAGAGAATCCATTGATTGTGATCTGGCTTAATAACCCATGTTTCCTTATTAGGCCACAGTATGAATTAATTCTGGGTCCTTGAAGAAAATGGTTGAAATAAGAAGCTGGATGCTATACAGAGATAGCCAAGTAATATATAGCATTAAAATGAATTAGTTACAAGAATGACATTTTAGCTGCACTGCCTTGCACTTCTCATGCAAATTTCACAAGCTGGGGAGAAGGAACGCAGGAGTAGCTTTGTTTTTTTTGAATGGTAGCCAGGGACGTCCCTCCCGGGCTTCCATAATTGAGAGGCCTTGATAAGGAAGTCAGGTCAGGTTCTCAGTCAGGGTAATGAACTGTCCAAAACGGGGGAGGGGGGCAGGGTCTTCTGCCACTGGCTCACTTCAGCTCTGGGTTTCTTCCCTTTATTTAACACATTGCTGCCAGGGAGGAGTTTACTCATTCAATTTTAGTCAGGTGCTGAGACCTATACCATAGGTATAGAGAGTATACCATAAATAAATATATATATACCAGCATGTATTGCATCATTCAGTTGGCGTAATCAGATAGCTCTTTGGTGAATGGAAAACTAATCCAAAGCAGCCGGTGTCAGTCTTCTCAGTATAATCACTGAAAATGCCGACGCCCGCGAGGGAAGCGGTATGACAGCTGATGAAATGTTGTAGAAGGAGTTATTGCATTTGTCTGATGGAAAAATTGATGCAGACCTCACAGAAAGCCATTCAGATAACTAAGCAGCTCAGACACTTATGCTGGTACTTTACTCAGCGGTAATTTTAATGTGTTCATGCGGGAGGTCAACTTGTTAAAAGCATGTTTGTTAGGTTGGTTTAGGATTGTTATGGGTTATTTTCCCTGGCAGACAGTCTCGTCTTTGTCCCTTCCTATGTGGTTTTTTTCCCCCCCGCATGGAATACGAAGGGCAGAAAGCATTTTCCACACGGCGACAGGCGTAAACAGGCTGGTTCCAGCGATTGTGGAGGGGCGACAAGCTTGCCGTCAGTGGAGCCCTGAAGTGCGCGGATGTAGATTTCCGCCACCTCGTAAAGGGGAGTAAAAGGCTACTCTCCCCCTTAACTCCCCACTGTAACCAGGTGTGGGCCTGTGTCCAGGGAGGGACGCGAGGTTCCACTGCAGTGTCCTGTCCTTCCTGTGTCTCAGCGCTTTGGATTTTCTGTGCGGCCGGCTGTTGTACTCACCTTATTTGCCATTTTTCTGTGTGGCCATTGCAATCTTGTCAAGCGTGGAAAAGAAGAAGTCTTAGAGGGCTCAGCAAAGCTTTCTAAAATTCCCTTGTGTTGTCTGCTCTATTGGGTCGGAGAGTGGATCTGAACCGGGTGAGGGGGTCACTTTGGGCATCCCGTGACACAAACATGTTGTGCCAGATTTGGGCCAACTTTCACATGCACATTTTCAATAAAATAATTCTTTGTTTCTTCTTCATTTTCATTTCGAATACCCGATATGCGTTTTTGCCTACACCTTTATACCTTGCCTATATGCTATATGATAAAGAAAACATTTTTCATGAACAAATTTCACAGTCAAGAAATTTTAATTAATATTTAGTACACCAGAGTTAGAACATTAAGTCAGTCCGAGTGTGTCCGAGAGCGCTTCAATGTGGTTTTAAGCCTTTTCCCATCTGCTGCACTCTCCGCACGTCACTTGAATACTTGAATACTTGCATGATTTTTAAAGTTCAGTGCCTGTGTGTGACTTTCGCCATGGATCAGAGACTCGCACGGAAGATCACACCGCTGAACAGTTGCAGGGAGACTGTCAAGGAGCTCAGATGCTGGCTGACTCACCGATGTAATTACCAGAGGTAGATTATGGGAGAGCGCTGTGGCGAAAAAGCAGAAGGAGCGGGTGGCATTTGATCAGGCGGTGCATAAATTATGGTGGTCGCGCACGAGTCGCACCAGACCGGCAATGTTCCGGGTTACAATGCGCGAATCATGCGCCGAGTGACATCTGACACTGTACCGCCGCCGGTGTTTCTTTGGCGATTGTTTCCGAGTTCATTCTCAGGCAGCTATATTGCGTCAGTCTGCTACTGTCGGTAAACAGTCTGCCTCTGATGCTCTCACTCGGGGGAACCTGCATCTCCTGCATGTCCAGACGTGTTTTGTTTGTCTTCAGTGACGCCAGCGCAGAGAGCTGATGCACCATCACTCTGTGGGGCCTTGCTTGCCATAGTCGCTACACCCGAGTAGCAAACCTTAAGCAACGCATTTCTGTTCTAAATCAACTCATCATCACACAGCAACTAAAAAGATACCAGTCATCACTGTCCAGCCTTGTCTCAAACAGCCTCTGACAAGTACAACATAAAGTGTAGAATATAGAGTATAGAACAACCTATATGAATGCTATAAGCCCCCCGTGGGTGTGGTCCAGGGCTTAAATCGGAGCATAGGCTGTATGGCTGTTGTGATCTTTCTAGTTGGGGCAGGTTAGAAATCTGCCAAGTATCCACCGGCAGGAAAAAAAGATCAGGACTGGAAAATATCCAAAGACAGATACCCCTCCTATCTGGCCACCCTCAACAATTTAACTTTGTTGGTTGACTCATCCAACTGATGTTAGACACTTGTAACGTTAATTGGAAATAATCAAAGAGTTTAACTTTGGAATTAATTTTCACTAAGTCAGCATGGAAGTCGCTATCGTGTGGAGCAAAGCTTAGATAGAGGCCCTCGCTGCTGGTGTGGGTGATGTGCTCAAGGCAGTGTGTGTTTGACGAAGCATGCCGAATTCTCTTCATGGTGTAACAGTATTTCAAAAGAATCTGATTTTGACTGAATTGCAAAATACACATACTTCATTTGACATCTAATCCCATTCAGGGATTTCGGTTCAATTCATCCTTCCCAGTGTTTCATTTAAACATGCATGCTACATGAGACCATCAGCTTGAACTAAAACAACATGTTTTATAAATCTCTTTTACATTTTAAGCTTTTTGCAACATGACAAAAAAACACAACCATCCAGTGAGTACTGGAGGTCCGGAACCCGGAGTTCCCTTGTGGAGCCCGGTCCGGGAGGTTTTTTTCTCTCGCTTAACTCCCTGTTTCATCTAATTGTCTTTGAAAATGCTGAGGTTACAACACACAGGATGCAGTTCTTCAGGAAGAGGGTTGCACAACCCCAACAGACAGGCTCATTGAACGGTTAGTCAGACAGACAGCAAGGCCGACCTCTGAGGTTTAGCAACGGCCTGCTGTGGTGGAGTCTTGTCCCACAGACGAACGTTGTCATTCCCTGTTTCCATAGTGCGCACCATGGCAATTAGCGGGAGTCCAGGAAGTGAGACCCGGTTTCTTCTGCACCATTTCCCCACCTCACTTTCCATTTAGCTCCTCATGGTGAACGGGCAAAAAAAATCTCACTCCCCCCTCTCTCACTCTAAGTCTCTCAGTGGAGTGGCAGCGTCCTTGAATCTCGGAGGATTTAATCATATTTGCGCTAAGGCCTTGAAAGTGGAAAGTACCACTTTTTCGAGTTTTTACTTTTCTCCCGTTGGCTGCACATTTCCCAACCTGACTGCACATCCCTAAGGATGATATTCAAGCTTCCTCAATCCCCAAAAAATCTCACTTTGTAAGAATAATATCATTAATAATAGTAATAATAATAATCATAATGATTATAGTAATAATTAGCGGGAAACCTGACAGAAATTCTGGGGCACATACATGTTAAGGAGACAAACAGACAGCAATCTCTGGTGGGAAATAAAAACCTTGACTTCCCCTTCCCTTGGGTCAGGGACCCGGATAAAGTTTCCAGTGGTAAGGAGACTCGGATAACTCGAGGAGAAACGCAAGACACAGAGGAATATAGGACACTCTTACCAAAGGAAATGAAAGGCTGATGATATAAAAAAGCGGATAGGATGAAAACGCCTCTGGGCTAAGCTGGCAGAATGCACAGAGACGGACGTGGCCGGCAGTCCCCTCTGACCTGCAAGAAA